>PVIR01007731.1:0-59727 GCA_004026965.1 Petromus typicus | reverse complement strand
CTCTGTGTACCTCTACCCTGTCACAGATCAGCTAAGAGAGTTTGGTTTAACCTCTCAAGCCTCGGTCTTCTCATTGTAAAATGGTGATAATGACCTTTGCTGAAAGGAAAATACTGCACTAACACTGCAGTGTTTCTCAAAATGAAATCCACAGACACATGTTCTGAGTCTCATGCATTTTCTAAAGCTACATTTTTTTTTGTAATATGGAGGGTTTTCAAACCTCAAATTCTAATATTAACATTTTCCAGATGATCTGGTTGACTACCTCATAATTGAGTCCTGCTGGGAGATTAAAGTATCAACGTTTAATGGCATTTGTACTTGTGTTGGCACCACTAGCTACTGTTTTAATGACTTTGGGCCTTTAGAATGAAACAGACTTAAAGTAAGTATACATCATAATAGAGTAGTTCCCTCATACACATTCTAAGACTCCTCCCCATGCATGCTTGATAATGCAGATAGTACAAAACCTTACATCTATTTTCCCTATGTGCATATAACTATGATAAAGTTTAATTTATAAATTTAACTTATAAGAGATGAACCACAATGACTGATAAATAACACAACTATAATATACTATAATAAAAGTAAATTGATATGTCTCTCTTAAAAAGAATGAAGATACATACTGTATCAGTATTTTTGGACCATGGCCAGTTACAAGTAACTGAAGTCTTAGAAAGTAAACCTGCTTAGGACTGCTGTGATGTGAGTTGGAGGCTGAGCTCAGGGTCAGGCTGAACTACAAAGCGAGACCCCTTCTCAAAAAAAAAAAGAAAAGAAAAGAAAAGAAAGTAAACCTACAAATGGGGAGGAGGTGCAAGGATTATGTATATATGTAATATACCAATAAAAATTTTAATTAAATAAAAAAGAGAGACAGTTAATAGGTAAACTCTGGCTTGAGTTAAAGATAGGCTAAATGAAGTCGTAGCACACTCTACAAAAGGAAATGTCCACATAGCTCAATGGTCAAACAGAAAAATCAGTGACAGAATTATTACTCACCACAAGGGACCCCTGTTATGAAACAACCCACACTGCACTCACCACTACAATGCACTATATGCACTATTTAATTTCAACAAACTGTCACCCGTCACATTAAATAAATGGTATTTACCTGCATTGTTTTGTTTTGCAGTTTTGTTTACATCTGTAAGTTGTATTATTATACTTATTTAAACATTGAAACATAGAAGTTTAAGCGTAGTTCTGTGTTAATACAGATTTAAGGAACAAATGATATTTTTTAAAACTAACTAACATAGGCTCTGGGAGTTCATGAAAGTATACTTTTCCCTTTTGGGCCTGGGATTTAGCACAGTGGTTCTGGTGCCTGCCTTGCAAGTGCAAGGGCCCAGTTCAATCCCCAGTAATCACATACAACAATGCCGGGCATGGAGACTCACACCCACCAGCAATCAGTACCACATACCACAGTGCCAGACGTGGTGGCTCATGCCAGTAATCCCAGCACTTGGAAGTACAGTCAGGAAGATTGCTGTGAGTTCAAGGCTGAGACCAGGGCCAGCCTGAACTACAAAAGCGAGACCCTGTCTCAAAAAAAAAAAAGAATATTTTTCCCTTTTAAAGAAGGTCTATATAAGCCAATTTGGAAAAAATACAGGATACTTCAGTCGGAATGATCAATATAGTGTACAGAAATAGTAAATATTATCAAATCTATGACAAAACACTGGAGTTCAAGTTCCAGTAAGATAGAGAAAGGATATTTCATGTAGTTTTCCCCCACAGAATGCAGCTATAAATCCTGGATAGAATGCATGAACAGCTATTGCATTTCTTACCTTTCCTTTCTCAAAAATAAATGAGTAAGTTAACGATTTTATTCTCCTAGCTTGAACTCAGTATAACCCAAAACCCAGAAAGGGCTCTGGGGCACAGAGGGGAGCTCCAGAAGCCTGGGATCTGGCTTGGAGATCAAGAAAGGGAACTCTTAATGCTCAAACAGAGTGCAGAAATCTCCATTTTTTAATTTTTTCTCCATTCTCTCACACTACAGCTCCTTAAAAAACCTCGTAGCAACAACAGAATCCCACACAAATCAAAACCCAGAGAAAATAGATTCCTCTATGGTTGGTGGAGCTTTAGTCCTAAGAGCATGGAATGAATTCCTGTTATATATTCATATTAATTCATATATTTATTCTCTCCTGCTTCCCCCTTCTCCCTTCCCTCCTCTTCCTTCTCTCTCTCTCTCTCTCTCTCTCTCTCTCTCTCTCTCTCTCTTCTTGGCCCTAGACAGGAGAACTTATGTGGAAGTGGGCAGCAAAATTGAGTAAATAAGGCCCCAGACTTGTAACTGCAAGAAAAATAAGATCCAGAGACAGGAAAAAATAGGGAGGCTGTAGGCTGTGGAGAAACAAGAGGTCAAGAAAGTAATTTCATAAAGTTGATTACGAACTTCTGGACTCCCCTCTAAACTGTGAGTATATGTATCTGATTCCAACAGGCATAGCACAGATTATGAGAGTTAAATAAACAGAACACACCCAGGTTCAAACTCCCCAGTAGTTGGCCCACATACAGGTAATAATCAAACAAAAGACTTCTTAAAGGCTAGCATAGAAAGTGAACTGGAATTTGAATCCTGAACTTATAAACTATAGTTGTCTACTAAACATAAATATAAAAAATCTCCATGGGATTTTAAATCTCAAAACATTCAGAATGCAATCTAAAATTACTTAACACCTGAAAATCCAGACAATATTTGATTCACTTGAAGAAACATAGTCAATAGACATCAATGCCTAGATGACACAAATGTTAGAATTATCTGATAAAGACTTGAAAGCAGCTACTATAAATATGCTCATATAATCACTAGCACTTTGGAGACTAATGTAAAAATAGTAAGTCTAACCAAAGAAATAGAAGACATTAAAAAAATGAAATGGCAAATTGAGAACTAAAAAAATGCAATATGAATTCATTTCATAATAAGGTGTTGAGGTCCCTCACTACAGTTGGATTAATGCTTATTTGCGATTTCATTTATATTTGTTTTATACAGTTGGGGATGCTAACATTTGATGTATATATATTTATGATTACCACCTCTTCCTCTTGGATTGTTCCCTGTATGAGAATGCAATGACCTTCTTTGTGTCTTTTAATTAGTTTTGGTTTGAAATCAACTTTGTCTGCAAATAAGATAGCCCCTCCTGCTTTTTTGTGGTTTCCTGCTTTTTCCTGGTTTCACATGGAGAATTTTTCATCCTTTTACTTTCAGTCTATGGATTTTTTAGTTGTGTTTCTTAAATACAGCATATAGTTGAATCATGCTTCTGGATCCATTCTGCCAGTCTATTTCTTTTCATTGGTTAATTGAAGTTATTAACATTGATGGTTATAAGTGATATGTGTTGACTTATACTTGTCATGACGATATCTTTCTGTAGTTGGTTCACTTATTATTATTTTCCCCTTGCCACTGAACTTCTTGCCTTGCCTAATGGCTCCATTCTCTTAGGCCCCATGGAGTTGTGAGCCTCACTGTCTTTTTCAAGGATATTGTTTAGAATTTTTTGTAACACGGTTTTAGTATTCATGAAGTGTCTCAGGTATCCTTTGTCGTGAAAATAACTTATTCCCCCATCAATTTTGAAGGATGGTTTTGTAGGATACATCAGTCTACAATGGAGGTTGTTTTCTTTTAGGACTTGAAAAACTTCACTCCAGGCCTCTTCTTTGATTTGAGTGTTTGTGTTGAAAAGTCTGCTGTGATTATGATGGGCTTTCCTTTATATGTGATCTGTTTCTTTTCTCAGTTTTCAATATTTCATTCTTCTGTTGATTTTCTGGCATTTTGACTAATACATGCCTAGATGTGGATTTTTTTTATCACATTTGGAGTTTTGTATGCCTCATTAATTGCATATCAAATTCTTCTCTCTGGCTTGGGAAGTTTTCTACCAGTACATCTGTGAATAGTTGTTTGTGTTTTGTTTAATATCATTTGTACTATCTCCTGTTTCTTCATTGACTCTGATCAGTCTTAAATTGTTCTTTTTTGCATTGCTTGGTAGCTGATGGATTGATATCTCATGATCCCGTATTATTTTTAAGAAATCTTTCTTTTCTTGGTCACTAACTGCAACCCTATCTTCTATGTCTCAAATTCTGTCTTTGGATTTGCCAGCTTTGCTGCATAAGATTTTAATGGAGTTTTTAATTTATTGAATTCTCATTTGAATCTATTTATTGGATTGCATTTGTTTTCTACGCTGGGGTTTCATCATGTTCCTGAGGTCCTCTACTTTTTTATCTGTTTCTTTCACCATGGTCATGATCTCTGTTGTTATCAGAGAAATTATTTCTGATTTTATTTTTTCCAGATCCTCTTTTGTTGCCAGTTCAGGGAGTCCAGATGGTTGAATCTCAGATTGGTCCATCTCATTGGTCCCTAACTTTCCCTTTGGTGATCTAGAATTCTGGATTTGTATCTTACTTGGTGTTTTCTCATTTCTAATTTTTTGTTATTGTTGATGTTTTTGTTTTAGTTCCAGGGTTGATGCCTATAAAATGCTATTGCAAGTAACTTTCTTCCTAATATTTAGAACCTTAAGAAATGACTACTTTCTGGCTCATCATCCTGAAATAATAGGTCCTGTGTACGTCCCAGCTGATCCACAGACCCTACTCACTGAGTGCCAACCCAAGGTGCAGTTGCTAGGCCTTCTCCTTACATGATGATCCCTCAATAAGTCTGGACCCAACGCTGTGTGGAGTCAAGGCCAGAGTTACTGGGCCTCTGCCTAGGTCCCAGTTGAACCACAGATACTACTCACTGTGCACCAAACTGAGACACAGTTGCCAGGCCTTGTCCTCACTGAATGGTCCCACAAAAACTCTGGACCCAAGGACTGTGCCAAGTTTGGGTAGAGTCATAGGCCAAAGGTTTAAAAGCTATCCATAGAGGACAGTCTTTTCAGCAAACAACATTAGAAAAACTGGAAAACTATATGCTGGGGAAAAAAACTTCAACTTTATACCATAATCAATTAATTCAAATTATTATAGATTTAAATATAAAATGTGAGACTTGAAGATATTCAAAACATTCTTATGTATGACACTAATAGCATAATCTATTTCTATAAATAAAAGTTCAGATTTAAAATCAAAAATTTCCATCCTGTAAAGACACTATCAAGAGCATGAAAATATAAACTATAGACTGAGAGAAAATATTTTGAAATCATATATTTAACAAAGGATTTGTATCAAGAATATACAAAGGAACAATAAGGAATATACAATAATAGAAATATACAAGCAATAAAAAATAAACAATACAATTTTTAAAAATGTAAATGCTACAATTAACACTTTACCAAAGAGGATATATAGATATCAAATAAGTTAATTATCTTACATTCATACAGAAGCCTGAATACAAATGTACATATCAACTTTATTTATAATTGCCTAAAATTGGAAAGAACCAGATGTTCTTCAACAGCTGAATGGATAGAGTATGGCATAGTTATACAATAGAATACCTCCCAACAATGAAAAAGAATCAATTATTGATAAACAGACAATATGAATGATTCTCACAGGTATTATACTGAGGTATAAAGCCAGTCTCAGAAAGGTTACACTGATAAGTTTCCATTTATATGGCTTTCAATATCACAAAAGTATTGTGGAGTTAGAGTTGAAGATAGACTGTGACAGTAAATGGTACTATGAAGGAGCAGGAACTGACTGAGGCAGCGGTTGTGTGAATCCATTTTGTGTTGAAATCAACATACTACTATGCACATACTAAAAAAGTCAACTTTATTGTATACTAACTTTTAATAAAAATTTTGCCAAACTAGCTACAATAACTCAAAACAAAGTATGTACTTCCTCCCAGCCCCTGCCCTTGTCCTTGCAAACATAGATCTTTTTCTGGGCTAGCAAATTGCAATATGATATTTCTTAAGATGCTGGACAGCTCCAGGGAAGTGCAGCTCCCAACCAACCAGGCAGTCACGTGGGGAAAAATCATATTCTAAAGTGCACTGTGTTGTTAAGTTCTAGTGTTTGGCAGGCTAGATGCACTCAATGCATTTCCAACTTGATATTTTCAACTTTAATAGGTTTATTGGAACAAAACCTTATTATATGTGGAGGAGCATCTGTACCAGAAGAATTTTAGCAAATAATATATAGTAAAGCTTTGGATTATAAGCATAAATCATTCCAGAAACATGTTTATAATCCAAAGCTCTTGTATATCAAAGCAAATTTCCCCATAAGAAATAATGGAAACTCAGATGGTTTACCCCACAGTCAAAAATCATTCATATAAAAATAATTACAATAATATAATACAAAATAATAAAGTAAATATAAAGAAAACAAATTAACCTGCACTTACCTTCAAAAACCTTCATGACTGGTATGAGGGAGACAAGAAGGAAGAGGGTTATCATATGGGATGACTTTTACTATCACTAATGGAATCACTGCTGTCTATTAGCTCATGAAATCTTTTGTGCAAGTATAACAAAGAACCTGTCCAATGACACTGCTTTTACTCCTTTTGAAGACTTCAGAGAAACATGACGCTATACTGTTGTTAGACAGATGAATCATTCATATTGCCTCAGCCTTATTTGGGTTGTGCTTTTCAATAGAATTTTGCCCTGTTTCTCACATTGTACATATCTCCCTAATCTCATTTGAAGTGAGGTGCTCATCTGCCTTTTCATCCTCCTCCTCTGCAGATGAGATCTGCTCTATAACTTCTTGCTATTGATCACCCACAATCCCACAGTGAGAGACAGACGGAAGAACCATCAGCTCAGTTGTGATCATGTGGTGTTTGGCATCACATACTACTTATATTGCAAGACATAGATCATTTATCAAGTTAAAATTGGTTGGAACTAGTTTCTTGCCTTCTGGAAATACTCACAGAACAAGCAACTCATGACCCAAAGTTTTACTGTCCTTGGAAGGTGATCCTTCACTTACCATAACGTTCTCTTTCACACAGAACTATTTAGCCCCCTTGAGTGTGTAATACTGCAGACTTAATGGGGAAGAAATAAAAGCCTAAAGCAATGGGAGCTACTACTTACTGTACTCAAAGCAAAATGATGCCCTTCATAGTGCTATAAGCAGTAGGTAAGGCAAAGAGAAATTGGATACAACTTAGAAGTATTGGAGGGATATACAAATTTTAAAATTCAGCCATTGTCTACAAGACACTTTCAAGACACTGTCAAGATGCTTGACACAGTGAAATGCTAGGAGCCTGGAAGAAGAATTATCCAGCTAAGGCCTGAATTACCTTCTCCACAAAACAGAAAAACTAGAGTGAGTCCACTCCTCCATTATTCTTTTTTAAAAAAGAAGGGGACTAGAAGGACTAAGTATGTGCTCATTGAGAGGCATCTCCTTAGCATAAATGAGACCTTGAGTTCAATCCCCAGCACCACATGAAAAGAAACAATATATCGGTAGTCAGAGCAAAAAAAAAAAAAAAAATGATTCCTATCATCCACTTATTGGGGAAGGAAAATTTTTCCCAGAAATCTCCCTTTTCATCTCATTGGCCAGAATTGATCACATCTTCTCTCCTGGACAAGGGCCTGGACCCATCTACCCAGACATCATGGATGGTCACACCTGAGCCACACCAAGACTGCTGGCAAGGAGAAAAGGACATAATAAATTATATCTGTCCTGATGTTATTTCTTCCTTTAAATAGGTGAGAAAACCATGGCTACAGAGGGGGATAAATGACTTGCCCAAGGTTACCCAAGGGGTAAGTGCTAAAGCAAGGTCTCCTACCTGACACTGACTGCAAACAAAGCCAATGCTCCAAGTCTCTGGGAGATGGTCCCTCTTTGGGATCAGGTTGATGGTGTGACCCATTCCTTCACACTAGAGCAGCAAGCCAAGAAGTCTAGGAGAAATTGCAGTGCTACTAAGTACACAAGGCCTAAAAGAGAGGCTAGGATGGAGGCAGCCTATGGATCAGCGGCCAGAGCAGCCACACCTACTCCCCAGACATAGAAGAAACTGTCTTCCTACTGTTCCTTATTTTCTTGACCAACATGGCCAGCCTTTATTTTCTTTCTTGGGTAAGCCTTAGAAACCACTGGCTAGAACAGAGCTAGTAAGGAAGTTCGGCTGGAAAATTCTGCACCTTTGGCTTCTTCGCTGGTCCAACACTCTTGGCTGCTTCTTTGGCCCTGTTCTGTCTGTTCTGAGTGCTGGCTTCCCGAGAAACCTTGACACCCAAAACAACTCAAAAATCTCCCTGTACACTTCTACTGATAACATACCACCCCTAAAGGAAAGGCTGCAGACTATATTCCACTGAAAAAATAGATTAACGGGTAAGAAATGTTCCCCTTTTTCCTGTGTTCCTAGTGGCCTTTCAAAAGAGAAAGGACCAAATGGCATCTTAATATTAATTCATATTAATTAACTACCAGGGG
This sequence comes from Petromus typicus, assembly GCA_004026965.1. Lineage (NCBI taxonomy): Eukaryota > Metazoa > Chordata > Mammalia > Rodentia > Petromuridae > Petromus > Petromus typicus. The sequence continues at coordinate 51,243 of PVIR01007731.1, read as the reverse complement.
CCAGAACTAAGGCTGACATCAGAGTGTCCTCTGTGGCCAAGATTCATCAGCCTGGAGTGAAGCAGGCAGGGCTGAGCCTCCGAAGTGGGAGAGGGTGGAAAAGGGAAGCAGACCCTATTAATGACCGATCTCAACAAAGATCTGTTGTGGGTTTTTTCTGGACTCTTCCCAAGACAGTAAAGTTGGATCTTTGAAAAGTTAAAAGAGAGGTTTGAGGTAGAGCAGGCACAGGTTTCCCCAGACCTGGTACACATGTACCTGTAGCCCTCCACAGGAGGCCTGGAGGTGAAAGTGTGCCTTGTTTTGTCTAAGTGATGTTTTCTCTAATCGAAAAGAATTTCTACAACATTATTGAGTGGGACCCTCTTGGCAGACAAGAAAGGATTAGCAAGTCCTGGGATTACTTGAGCAATAAAGATATACAGCTGTGGGTCTTTTCATTTGGAGCTCAGTCTTGGTCAATATCAACATTTTACGGCAAGTCAATAAATCCTGGTATCAAGTGCAGTGGAAGTGTCAATGCTCGCTGCCGGCAGCTTGGTTTATGGTGAGTCAAGACCTCGTACTAGGCCTTAAATGTGCTGATGCTTTTTTCTGTGGGGTTTGTCGCAGCTCACCCAGCCAGATCGATTGGATGCGTCGTGCTGGGGAAGGGGAAAAGGTCTGTGGCTCTCAGAGTATTAGCAAGTTCATTTCATGCTGATGCTGCGACAGAGGCCAAGAGAAGGTTTACAGAAGCCGCATTCATCAAGCCGGCTGGTTGCCCATGACATCCCTGGGGCTTGGAGCAGAGAGACAGGGAATGGACAGCCTGGCGGCTGGCACTTCCTAGGAAAAAAAAAAAAGAGTCTAGATTTTGTTGGCAGGGGCAGGCAGTAGTTTGGAGGCTGCCATGGCTCCCTCGAGACTGGCACCGATGGTCTCACTGCCTGCAGAGCAGAGCCAGATGTAAGCAGTGGCCTAGTTCACTTCCACCTTCAGGAGCTGTTTGGGGCTGAGGGCCTTTTCTCTTCCCAGAGAAAGTGTAGCAACCTGACTGCAAAAGTGTCCTTAATCCTCTATCCTATCCCCTAGCCTTTGTAACATGACTTGGTAGTTCCCTTCATCAAGAAGTTGTGTCTATTCCTCTGTTCCCTGAGCTGTTCTGTCACTTTGCTGCTTTGACCACTGGAATGCAGCAGGGTGACAGAATGTCCGTTCCATGCCAAGCCTTAAGGTCTTTGTTCATTTCTCTCTCCCAGCCTCCATCGTGAGAACAGAATTAGTGTCCCGGAGGTTGAGCCAATATGTGGAGCAGAGCCCGGTCAGCCTGGCTGAGGTCACCCTAGTCATGCACCCCCAACCTTGGCTAGCCCACCAGCTGACCACAGAAGCACAGAGAGCCCAGCTGTGGCCGATCCAGATGAGCAGAGCTGGCTGGCCAACCCACACCCATAACAATGACTATTGTTTTACATGTGAGATTTGGGGCATGGTTTTCTACAACGTCATTGTAGCAAAAGATAACTGGGTCATTTTTGTCACCTGAGGAATGGCCAGGGGAAATCACCCAGGCCTTAAACCTAGGATTTCTAATTCTTTGAGAGTCAAAGTTCTACCAGCTAGTGTTTAAAACCTGGAGTTTCATACTCTACATGGGCAACAACATATAAAAGCCAGCCTGTCCTTTCCTCAAAATAGGCTGTCCACCTGTAAGTAAAGCTGCTGCTGCCATTCTCTTATCCCCAGTTTAACTCACAAATTTAGGGCAAAGGTTATGATTTCCAACAACTACGCACCTTTGAGTTCCAGGATCTGAACAGCACTGCTGTCCCTATTGTGAGAGGTGGGAGTGCTCCTGGGGTCCACCTTCCTACACTGTTGCTCTGAAACACTGAACCACTTGATTTAAATGGCAGGGGTCACCATCCCCAGTGGGTCAGCTAAAAATGCCACCATACCTGCATTTGTTTTCTGCCGCTGCTGTAACAAACTACCATGAACTTGGTGGCTTAAACAACAGAAATATATTATGTGTCATTCTACCAATCAAAAGTTTGATGTGTGTATCACTGAGCAGAAATTGAACTACCATCAGGGCTGTACTCCCTTCTGATCACTCTCGGGGAGAATCTGTTTCATTTCTTTCCACCTTCTCGATGCTGTCTGCAGTGCTTGGTTTATAGTTTCCTCCTTCATCTTCAAAGCCAACAGCAGCAGATCAAGTCCTTTTCACACCACATTTCTTTGACCTACTCTCCTGCCTTCCTTTTCCACTTGGAAGATGCAGGTGATTGACAGCCCATTTGGATGACCTATCCCTCAGCAAGTCCTTTATTTTAATCACATCTGTGAAATCCCATCCACTTTGTAGAGTCAGATATTTGCAAGGTCTAAGGCTAGGACATGAATATCTTGGAGGGAGGAAAGTATCAACCTAAGTACCGCAATATCAGTGTGGTCCTTTATAACAAGAACTGAGAGACAAGAAGCTGTTCTTATAGTGGATGTTTCCAAGAAATCGCTGGACCTGCTGGTAGCCCTGAAATGGCTACAAGGGCATCGCCAGTTTCGGGCGGCTCTGTGCAGTGTGTGACGTCATGAAGAGCTGGACTTCTCATGCACTCAGGGGCTCTAAACCTGCCCTTGAATTGGGAGTCAAAATCCTGCCTTGTTAGCAGCGAGATCACCTCTCTGGAGACCACATTGAAAGTTTTGAAGAAAAAAAAAAATCCTGGGATGCCATTGATGCTGGTTTGTTATCATTCTTCACAAGAATTGAATGCTGAGGCACTGAATCGTGCAAATTGGGGCCTTGAGGGCTTTCCTCACAATCCAGGTCAGCAAATGAGCTTCAGAATAAAGCAAACAATGGGTCCTTTATTCCCCAGGCAGCAAGTGACAATGATGGCACCTGGCTCCACACCCAAAGAAGGACTCAACCTGCATCTTATACGGAGCTGGCCCTCAGTACACAGAAGACTGCTCTGACGAGGTCTGAGCTTGGCTTCCATTGCATTAGACATTATTGCCTCCTCGTCATCTGCACATTGACTTTGCCTCCATCTCTTCCCAGCTCTCTCCTTTGCCTCCTCCACCCCAAGCCCTCCTGCTGTTATGAACTGCATGTTGTATCAAATGAGTTACCAAAGCCTCCAACCGCTGCTCATTATCCCCAGCAGGAGAAAAGTAGACGAGACCTGGAGCTGGGGCCTTGTTTGTGATGCACTGTTGGGAAAATATTTCTACCTGGTGAGAATCCTTAATGGGCTGTGAAGGACTTTGCCATACTGGGGTTTTTTCCCTCCTATCCTGAGGAGGATGCCTCTATCTTACTCATTTTTTTTATGCACACTGACTGCTACCACCCACTAATAATGCCACCTGAACCTTTCCATAATTGATCACAAGTGCCTCGTTCAGGGAACATGGAAAGGCACAAAAATACCGCATCTGATCAGCCACTGGAAACACAGGATCACTGGTCGTTTCCACAGTGACCACTTGGAACACAATCTCAACTGCAAAGGATTTTGCTCATGTTCCATTCAGAGAATATTTTGATATCCCCGCTTTCTTCCAGTTGACTGGTTTCAGAAACACCTGGGTTAGTTCCAGAGTGAATTGATTCACCGCAATGATGACTTTAAGGAGGAAAATGAAAGCTCACCACATATACTGGAGGTAGGTTAGAGTTCAATTTTTTAAAGTTGGGGTTTTGGTTTGAGGTGCTGGCTGTACTTATGTTCAAGCCTTGTGTCAGAGGTATTTAAATTTCTGAAACTGTAAAAGGTTTTCGTGTAGTTGTGTATTAGGAATGCAGAGGATGAAAATGTCTGGTGGTGGCAGAAAAGGAAAGTATTCCAAGCTGTCGTTAAATTCCCCTGTGGGTTCTATCAGGAATATGGCCCAGTCTCAGGCTTTCTACCTAAAAGGGGTTACTCCCACTTTATCTCTTGGGACCACCCACTACTACTAAGCAGCCTTCTGCACCAGGCTAAAATACAAAGCATGAAACTTTTCAGGTGCCACCAAGCAAGCCATGCCACAGTAGGGGTTCCTGGCCTTACTCATACATTATTTTCACCTGGGAAGTTTGAAAACATGCTGAGCTCACAGCCCACCCCCAAAGATTCTGATTTAATTGGTGTGAGATATCATTAAATATTAGAACTTCTAAATGTGCAGCTATAACTGAGAACCACTGGTCTACAGCAATGCTTCTCAAACTTCTGTGTATACACAGGTAGCTGAGATCTGGTTAAAATTCAGACTTTGACTCCTAAATCCAAGATCTGGCATTTCTTATATACTCCAGGATGGGTGCCAATGCTGCTGGCCCTTAGGATGCCTTGAGTGGAAACGTTTGAACGTATCATCCTGAAGTAACCCTGCATTTACTGGACATATATTTGCCAGGTCTCTGGCAACTGTATTCAATAAAGTCAACTTAAATTGGAATAATCAAAAGGAGGGATTGGTTGGTAGAAATAAATGGGAAGTTCAAGGACAGTTGTACCTCTAGGTGAGGCTGCACCCACGAGCTCAACTTGTCCCCAGGATTTTCTTTTTCTTTTCTGCTTTCCCTTGAATTTGCACAATTTTTAGAGACACTCTCCCCACAGGGCAAAAAGATGGTGATTCCAAGCAGTCCCAGCTTACTTTGTTCTCACATCTAGTGAGGCCACAGAAAGGAGACTATCCTTCTCTTTCTCCCACATTTCTCCTTAGAATAACTCACCTTGAGGCACTGCCCCACTTCCAAGCAAGGATAGGCAGAACTCTGTGGTTAACAGCCTCCCCTGACACATGGGTGATGAGAAGCACCTTTCCAAAGACAAACAAACAAACAAACAAACACTCTTTCCCTTCTGCCATGCTCCTCTAGTGCTGCCCCACCTTGGAGCTAGGAAACTATAGATTGAGACCTCTAAAAACTGTAAGCCAATATAAACCTCTCCTTCTTTAAGTTGTGGGTGTTGGGTATTTTGTCCCAGCAAAAAAAAAAAAAAGTTAACTAAGACAAGAGGTCTTCTCTGATTGGTAAGTAATATTCAAACTCCTTTGAAAGCTGAGGTAGGTGATCATGGGAGCTGGGAGAGAAAGCCCTGACTTTGTCTCTCTCAAAATCTCTACTAATGTTGGAAACACATCAAAAATCCCACTGTTCACAGATTATCCAGTTTGGCTTTGAATGCAGCCAACATGGCTGCTGACTTGAACACAGTTGTTACTCCCCTGAAATGACAGATTGAGTTCATCAAACAGGGTGAATATGTCACATGTGACCCATTCTGTGTCACTGAAATGTGCTCTCAGTAGGGACTGTTTTTCTAAAAGAACTCTCCAGAACAGCTGTCATAACTCACAAATTCAGACTAGCAAACTACTTTTAGAAACCTATCTTACTTCTGTGTATAAGAGAATTCATGTGTGCCCTGCCTCTGTCTCCTCACTGTATAAATAGATGTGAATTATGGACATACATTTAATGTGGTTCATAATTTTAATCACATCCTGAAATATGTTATTAAATTCAAGTGACAGTGTTTTGGATAAGCAGCATTTATTTGCTGATGACACAGTACATGGACTTATATTCAGAAGTAACCTCTTTGACCCAATTAATGAAACCAGAAAGCCAGCAAGTCATGGTAGCCACTCCATTCATGTATATATTGATATAAAAATTACCAATTCAGCGGTCCTGATATGAAATCATTCAAAGATTTGAATAGCTCTGCAACTGTGGTGTTGCTTGACAGCACAATATCCTCATGCGCAGCCTTCTGAAAAAATATATCACATGAAAACAAGGAATTTGTTTTGTTTTCAATGTCAATAGACTCATCAACCTGGATTATGTGCCACAGTGACTCTTTAGTTCTCTCCAACGATTGTGTCTCAATAACTCCAGATATTTCATCAGTTCATCTAGTCACAGTGGCAGCCAAAAGAGGAACCCATTCAACCTTTTGAATAGCAGACTTGTTCATGACCAGTGTCCTTAGCAGCAGGCAGGATCAGCTCTTCACCAACAATGAAAGGCTTCTTAGCTTTAGCAATGCAGTTATGCAGGAAAAATGATGCTCTCACTGCAGACACATCTGATAAAGAGGTAGTCTTCAATAACTGTTTTGGCTCTTTATGTTCACATCTCTTTTTCTTATAAAAAATTCTGAAGTCTTGTCTTTTTTTTTTTTTTTTTTTTTTTTGAGACAGGGTCTCGCTTTTGTGGTTCAGGCTGGCCCTGAGCTCAGCCTCAAACTCACATCACAATCCTCCTGCCTCTGCCTCCCGAGTGCTGGGATTACAGGCGTGAGCCACCACGCCCGGCACTGTGGTATGTGGTACTGGTTGCTGCTGGGTGTGGGTCACCATACCCAGTATTGTTATGTGGTTACCGGGGAATCGAACCCGGGTCCTTGCGCTTGCGAGACAGGCGCCGGAACCACTGAGCTAACTCCCCGGCCCTGAAGTCTTGTCTTTTAATGCACGGTGCTTGGTCATCATGTGGTAAAGCAGTTTTGAAGGTTTCATGGCTTTATTGAACAGCTAGTTGTCACATATTATACATTGCAGGCTTGGATACTATTAATCATCTATTGCAACAAATCTGTGTTGTATTAAGACCCTTGGTATTCTCATTAAATGCAGCTTTGTTTTTGTGGGCAGTCTTTTCTTCTGCTATCTCATATTGGGTTTTCCTTCTTTTTGAAGAAGCTCTCCTGTGATATTTATATTTTACTCATTTGGGTGAGGATGAGCCCTGGGGCTTACCAGACTGGGACCGAGAAAAGTGCACTGTGCAGGAAAGAGGTGCAGATGGAAATGATAAATAAAATTATAAATAAATGTATCTGATTCTGACTGAAAGCCTGCCACCAGAGACAACAGTACAACTGAAATACATTGACTCCTTTGCCTTTCTAAAGCCTGCTACCAGATGCAGGTTTTTGTTTGTTTGGTTGGCTTGGCTTGGGTTTTGAGACAGGGTCTCACTTTGTAGTTCAGGCTGGTCCTAAACTCAGCCTCAAACTTACATCACAGCGATCCTCCTGCCTCTGCCTTCTGAGTGCTGAAATTACAGGCATCAACCACCACACCCTGCACTGTGGTATGTGGTACTGATTGCTGGTAGGCATGAGATTCTGTGGGGATTCTCAGTTCCCCACACCTGGCATTGTTGTATGTGGTTACTGGTGTTGTATGTGGTTACTGGTGATCACAAGGGCACAGGCCCTTGTGCTTACAAGGCAGGCACTGGAACCACTGAGCTAAATCCCCAGGCCCAGATGCAGTTTGTCATCTGTCACTCACTGATAGAGTTTCACTATGAGTTGGCAAGCAGTTGATTTATAACAGTCTTTGTGCATCAACCAGTATTTGCAACTACTCCCCAGTGCTAGCATCATTACCTCAGCCCTGTCTCAGACCATCAGGCCTTAGATTCCCATAGAAGCATAAAACCCTGGTCCCTCAAAGTTTGTGGTTCATATTTCTATGAGAATCTAAAGCCACTGATGACCTGATAGGAGGCCGAGCTCAGGTAGCAATATGAGCAGTGAGGTGTAGTTGTAAGCAGAAATGAAGCTTCACTAATTCACCTGTCACTCATCTTTTGCTGCACGACAGTTTCTAATGTATTGGCGACCCCTGGATTAATACACATCAGTTTCTCAGAGTAATTCCTAGAACATGATAAGCACCATGAAAGTATTAGATTTCATTTATTAGTGAAATCTACACAATGTTCCAGCTATCCTGTTCAAAGAAAAATATGCGTTGGTTGCCAATGTTTATCAGATCTTTATGCGAAAGTCCACAGATCTAGACTGTTTAGGAAAATGGCCTCACTCTACCACCTGGCAATACTAGCTGGAGCTACATCACAGCTGTCCCTCCCACTCTAGTGTTCCAGCCTTTCGGGGGTCACTTTCACATCCCTCAGCTCCCTAGCATCACAGCCACTGGAGTTTGAAACCTCTGCTCTCTGCTTCTTAAAGCGCATGAGCTGGTTGGATAGGGGTGGACACTGTGCTGGTCACGCAATTCTCCAACAGGCTGTACACCTGCTATGCGCCCATCATAAGATGAGAAAGTTATCTCTGAGAAGGGTTAGGGTTTGACTCAGCATTCGATGGCAGGGCCCCGGAGCCCAGGTCTTCTGGCTCCTCACACAACAAACCCACGCACCCTTGGGCAAGAGCCTGACTCTGAGCCGGGCGGGTGATCATTCACGCTGCTGGAACTGGTGGTGTGCAAATGGCCTGCGGGCCCTGCCCACCTGTCCTAGCTGTGGGACACCAGTGACCAGAGGAGTGGTGGGTGATCCTCCACTCAGTTGCCAGGTCAGATCCAAAGTACCAAGTGAGATGTGATTGTCAGCTAAATTTCAGCTCAATGACCAATATTTAAAGTATAAGTACACTCCATGCATTGAGACATACTCATATTAAAATTTTTCATTGACTTTCTGATAAATTATTTTAATATAAGTGTGTCTCAAATAATTCATGAGGCATTCTTATCCTAAAAAGTGTTTACTTCTCTGAAATTCAAATTTAACTTGGTTTCTTGTAATTTTTATTTGCTAAATCCAGCCACCCTGCAAAGCTCCCAGGAGCCCTGGAGGGAAAGGGGAAAGGAGGATCCTCATTGGTTTGGAGCTCTGGTGTGGGAGGAGCACAGCAGTCCTCCGCCCCGCCTCTCCCCAAGTAGGAAGTTTCCTTGTATTCCTGGCACTTATTTTACGAGTAAGTAATGTTTTTATTCCACCTTGTGCATCATTGGTATCCGCCCTCGGGTTTCTGAAAGGTCTCCCCATCCAGCCCAGCGGCGGCGACCACCTCTTTCTGCAGTGATCAGAAACCAAGGTGGTCAACAGAAGCGTGGCTCTTGGGCCACTGAGTTCAAAGATGGGGGAGGCAGCGGGGGAGGAATTTTTGTTTTCTTCCCTGTGAGAGGCTTATTCTATGAGAAATCCAGCGCAGGCGGCCAGGGCGCAGCCCCACTTGCCAGCCCGCCCATGTCCTGCCTGCCGGGGTCCCACGCTGCTCTTTTTCCTGTACTTCCTGGCCACAGCCCGAGCTGCGAGGGGAGCTGGGAGATCGGGAGCCCCGGGACCCAGGAAGGTCTGGGTTTGCCCGGGTCCCTCGCGAAGATTACTCCTGCCATCCGTGACTTCCCGGCAGACACCCGAGGCCAGAATCCCCAGGCGACTGGCGCCCTCGACCTTCATTTGCAAGAAAAAGGACCTGGGGTGAGGAAGGGCGGCAGACAGAACCCTGGCTGGGCTGAGGGAGCCTCCCCTAACCCTGTTCCTCAGCAGGGGCGGAACCATAGGACCCCCCAGACCCCTGGCTGGGTGAGGTGGGGCCTCAGCGCGTTTGGATATGGATGGGACGTGCACACACTGCCCCTCCCCCTTTCCCCCCATCCTGGCTTGGGCCCAGCTTGCACTCAACCAACCAGTCAGTGCCTCCCTTCCCCGCCCCGGGTTAACGATCAGGCCCCAGGCAGCACCAGCTGCTCTGGAGTTCGGTAAGGGAGGCAGAGGCACCAGGGGAAACGGTGCCAACCTCCAGCTCCCAGCCTGTCTCAACGCTTTCTAACTCCGGAAACCCCGTACTGCAGGTCAGCGCCACAGCACAAGGTCCCAGAGGCGACTGCCCCTGTGCCCCGCAGCCAGGCAGTGAACTGTGATCAAACTGACACCGAAGAGACCGTGCACGGTCACGGCTCCCACAGCAGCCGCTACGGAAAGTACTGCCTGCTCCCGTAGCGTCGCGCCGGGGTTGATTTCTCTTTCCAGCCTCCATCACTGCTGCTGCTTCGACTTTCCTTCGCCTGGCCCAGCCGCCATCCCGCCATCTGTCTGGTTTGCACACCTACCATTACACATCCGCCTCACCTGGCTATTCTGCCGGCACCTGCCACAGTGCGCAGCTACAGAACACATAATATAGCAGTGACCTCTGCGACAACAGCAGCCTCCGCTGAAGACAGCTGCCGGCCCCGTCACACAGCTCAGCCCTGGCTGGCCCACAGCCTCGGGCTAATGGAGGCCCAGCATCTGGGCCCAACTCAGGACCACTCCGAAGGGCAGGCCGGGCTCTGGAATCTCCTGTGGCGCTGGGCTGGCACCGCCTCCACCTGCTCCCTCCCCCCCAGGTGTCAGTCCTTCTCTCCTCAAACACCCGCAGGATAAACTCAGCCTGTCTGCAGCCCAGAAATCAAACCACAGCAGGAAGTACCTGTGTGATGGGAGGTCAGCCGTTGTTTATCACCTCTGCCTTCCTAAAAATACATCAAATCTGTCTTCTTTCCACATCCAAGGCCACCACCACCATCAAAGCCACTCTCCTCTCTCTCGTTTGATGCCCTGGCCTCTGCAGCACGTGCTATGGCCGTGCCTCCCACCCTCCCCCACCCTTGATGCACCTGTGAGAGGAAGGCTGCCAGCCCTGGCAGCCCTACATCTCCAGTGGCTCCTCAGCCTGAGACCTCTGTTATGCACCAAGGATTTTGTTCAGCACATGAGCAAAGCAACCAATGGAATCCAGGATTTAACGTCCCAAGGACGCTCCTTCGAGGAGAATAAGAGTCCAAACAGAAAGGCCAACCTCCCCTCAGCAGAACGATGGCCACCAGGTGTACTCAGTCCCACTGTGCTCACCTGCTCACCATTCACTGTGTCTATCAGCTTTGCCTCTTATTTCCCACATGCCCCAGAGTGAGCTTCCCTCATAACAACCACCTGCACCACCCTCCATGGCTCGGATGCGTCCCAACCTATTTATACCTGTTCTTCGGTGTAATGAAGAAAAAGCAAACATACAGGAAAAAAACACTGCACATTTATTGAAGGCTTTACTATGTGTCAAGCCCTACACTGAGCATTATGTTGGCTTCAAAACAACAATCCTATCAGGCAACTACTTCTATTATTGACCCCATTTACTTACATGAGGAAAGTGAAGCTTCCTGAGGTCATGTGATCTATCCACATAGCTAGGAAGTGAAAAAACTGCAAATCAGGCTCCTCCCCTTCTAAAAGCCCCACCCCTTCCTCCTGCCTCTCCTCGCCCCTCGCACACACACTCACACACACACTCATCACACCTGTCAGTGCTCCATGGTTATATAAAGAAGTGGGTAGAGTGTTAGTGTCTGTTATCCCTTCAAGAGCACTTCGGCTTTTAAAGTGGGTCTAGAGGAGGCCAAACTGAGCTGAGGGGACAGTTGTGCTCCACCTTACAGCATCTCGATTAGTTTTAAGGTCCTTTATGATACTAAAAATGAAATACTAAATTGGATTAGCTACTTTTGGGGAGACTATAGTACAGTAAATTCACAGCCTTTCTGAAGCAGTGCTATGGCTCCTCGGACTTCAGATGGCATCTGGAGTGGAAGAGAGGAAGAACAAGAGCTCTTCCCTGCGAGCTACGTGGCCCACCACCTGTTTTTCCCATGGCACAACCCGAGAGTGATTGTGACTGCTGTATTATTGATAGTGGTGGCATTTGGGAATTATCATAGCATCTGCTTTCCTCCAATTCATTCTGGACTTCATCAAAATCTGAGTGTCCTCCTGAGAATCCGTTCCCCTCCACAGGTGCCTCATCCATCATACAAAACCAGGGGCACAAAGGGCACTTTGCCAAGATACACAGGACACCCTGAGGGTGGGTGAGACATTCTCTGTCTTTATTCACATCCCCAGGCTCTACTGTCCATGAACTCTTCTTCCACCAGTGTGAGAAGATGCCCCCACCATGTGCCAAGGCCAAGTAACCAGCAGTGGGAATGATCAACAAACAAGGTCGGTCCTCCATGCAAAAGCTCACTCCCTTATTTGCTCATTCACTTATTAAATGGCTATTTAGTGCATATACATACAAGGCACACTCTGCATAAGGATGATAGGGCTGATTTCAACAAATCTATTCTCTGCCTTCATTGAGAGTCTCAAAGATGATGATATCCAGACTGTCAGATTCTGCTGGAAAAAGTATCAAGTGCCAACCTAGCTCTCCAGAGTGTTCACTCATTCATTCAACAAACGTTGAGTCTTGTGATGTGCCAGGACAAGAGAAAAATCAGGTCTCTCACAGTCCAGATGTGAGCAGAATGCAAATGTGTCGTGGAAAGTTCTACACAGTTGAATCACAATGTCTGAGCACGTAACATCTGTGCATGTTTTATACAGCAAGATGGAGGAGAGAGGAAAAGACTCAAGAACATGGTAAGTACTGAGCAGTCAGGAGAAGTGGAGCTAGTGAACCTTCACTCTGATCCAGTGCCATGAGCCACTCTTGGCCTGGTCACCGGCCACCTCACTGATATCCACTTATTATTCAAAACAGATGGAGTTTTTTGGTTTTTTTTTTTTTTTCTTCTTCCTACAAGGTCTTTCAAGCCAGTTGTTCATCAGGTAAGCAGGCAAAGCAGCAGGCATCCTCTCTGGCTAGGTTGGACTTATGAACAGGAAGGTATGTCCTAGGCCGGTATCTGGACCACTGAGAGAGGAGCTAAACCACAAGGGGCTAAAGTGTGACTCCCAGACAAGCCAGACACATGGCAGCCCCACTTAGAGCCACTTGAGAGAATTTTATTTATCCCTTAACCTGAAGATAGTCTCACCTTGTAGTTCATTCCAACCTTAAACTCACTAGGTAGCCCAGGCTGACCTTGAATTCACTGTGGTCCCCCTGCCTCAGCCTTCTGTGGGCTAGGATTACAATTGTGCACTATCCTGCCCAACTTGAAAAGGCTTTCTTTTTTGCTAAGCAAATGTTTATTTTGACAAGAGTTACACTTAAGAACATTTTCTAGCTTTTATTTTAATTTCACTTTTAAATAGATTAAATTTCACCTCATTATTCAAAAAGAATATAATAGTAAGAGCTCTCCTGATCCTTTCCTCAGCCCCTCAGCTGTCCATGGAAGGCGCTGATATTACTGATTCCTAGGAAGCCTCCCAGAGATGTTTTATGCATACACAAGCACATTTATATGTTTACACAATAATAGCTCAGGATTTACATTTACCATATTGTCTTTACAACATACATTAAAGATAATTCCATATTGCTAGAAGCTTCCTCCTAATATATGAAGCAAACCACCTCATTACTAACATACACAATATATTTAGCAGTCTCCATTAAGCGGTATAGTTTGCTTCCCATCTTTTGCTGCAATCAACAACCTTGAGTACATTTTACACAAGTGCTTGTTATCAGTAGCACAGATTCCTGGAAGTGGAATTGCTGAGGCAGAGGGCAAATGCATATTCAGTTAGGATTCTGTTTGGTTACTTGTAATAAAGAATCTAAAATAACAGTCACTGATACATGGGACCGTGATACTATCTTTGCACTCATCTGTACTCTATCCAAAGCTTACACAATTACTTCTTCCTGAAGTAAAAGAATACAAAATTACAGTTATTTTCAGTGAGCAAAACACTAAACATACTATAAATTTTTAAAAGCTTAAATTATGCAAACATCACAAAACTCAAGAAAAATAATGCTACAATTATTCCACTGCCAAACATATCCTTGTAACCGGCTTTACTCCATTTTTTTTTTCTACCTCATCTTTGATTACTTTTTTCATGGGACAAGATTTTGCAATCCCATATTCGAGAGAATAAATAATAGAAGAGATGATTAAAATTTTCCTCTAACATAGCTCTTTGAAGTTTCCTTTTAGTATTGATAATTTTCATGTATAAAGCATGTGAGACATTCACTATTTATAGTACTGCTGTACGTTTGTGCCTTACAAGTATAAGAATTTTGCTAAACTATGTGATTAAATGATGATCATTAAAATTGGTGTGTTTATAGGTATACAGACTAAATTTCCAGGCAGGAGAAATCTTCCATTTCGATCAGGTATCAAAGAGTACTGTTATGGTTGGAATCAAAAGAAGCTCTCATAAGGCTCATGTGTTGAAAAATGAAGCTTCTGGAAGGTGACCAGATCCTGGCGGCCCTAAACTCACAGATGGATGAGTCCACCGGAAGCGCCCCAGGCTTGACCGGTTGCTAGGAGGTAAGGCTCAGCTGGAGGAAGTACGTCATTAGGGGCGTGCCTCAGGAGAGTATATCCGGTTCCGAGCCCACTGGAGTATATCCGGTTCACTGTCTGTACTTCACATTCTGCATTCCAAACACCATGAGGTGAACAGCTTTCTTTTGCCACACCCTTTTCCATGATGTTTCTTCCTCACCGCAGGCCTAGAAGCAACCGAGCCAAGTGAACTTGGACTGAAAGTATGAGCCAAAATAGTTTCCCCTTTAAAGAGATTTTTCTTCAGTATCTTTGTCCCAACGATGGAAAGCTAACTAACACAAGTACAAAATTATCTACTTACAGTTCTCCAAAACTAAGATGTGGAAGAATAGCACATAGACTAGCTTCAGTATTCTACATTTTTAGCTTGCTTTGTTCTCCACTACCAAATACTTAGGATGGTGGACATAAGAATACATTCTTACTGTGATACAACTTCTGGCTCTGCTCTTTTATGAGACAAAGCCAGGTGACTTGGTACCATAAGCAGTAGGGGAATTTATGAAGACATTCCTATCACGAGATGACTGACAAACGAGAGCAAATGACAAAAGCGATCCTACTAAACTTATCCCAGCTTGACTTCTCTTGGCTGGATCAAAAAAACTTCCCACAGAGCCCTTTCAACACCATCCAACATAAGGGAAAGTATAACACAGAGAACATCAGAGTAGAAACAGATAGCAATCTTAACTATTTGCCATTGAAAATCTGACTTTTTAAAAAAGTGGTTAGAAAAGCACATAATAAGGTGTATACCGTGCTAGGGGCTTCTAGAGGCCTCTGCAGAGGGCTTTAGAGGCAAACGAGGGGATCAGAAATTGAAGGTCCATTACCCTCACGGTAAATGCCTCTGGCCAGCAGGCTCCTGGGTGCAGGTTCTTCGATCATGCATGCGTGGTTTGGAAAGCAGAGCGAAACAGGAGCCCTTCTCTGCCAGTGGCAGTGGCTGAAGCTGGTTTCCGGCAGATGTGAGTTTCTGCAGCAGTCATTAGGCGCCATATTCCACAGTCCATCACCCACTTTGGAACGGTGAGCTATAAATTAGCCATCCAGGTCCAGCAGCATCTTTCTCCTGTTTTTCATTTCACTAGAATTTCAGTTTTAATTTGAAACAAGCAAGAAGGAAGATAAAATAATACAATAAAAACCCACACACCATCCACTTAGATTTCAACCACTGGAATATTTTACCATTTTTTCCTTGTTACTGAATCATTTCACAGTCAATTAAAAACATTGTGACACTTCACCCCTCTAATATGTACCTCCAAAAAGTAGGGAAATTTCTCCAATTAACAACATGACACCTAACAAAAATAGCAATAATCTCTAATATCATCTAAAACTCATTTCACATTCAAATTTATACAATTTTCTTAAAATATCTTATTGCTGTTTCTTTTAAACCAGAACCCCATAAGATTCATGCAGTGAATTTGTTTATTATGCTTCATAAGTCTTATCTGATCTAGAACAATCCGTCCTCATCATTTTTTTCATGACACTGACTGAAGAGATCAGGCCAGCTGTCATGTAGAATGTCTCACATTCTAAATGTGTCTGTTCTCTCATGCCGTCAATTAGCTATCCCTATTGTATTCTGAAAAATCATATTGAGGTAGATCCAAAGCCTTGCTGTCATGCCAGATTTATTGAGAGACAATTTATATAAACTAAACCTCATCCTTTTTATTTTTGATAAATGCATATAGCCCTGTAATCTAAAAGCTTGGCTTGCTTCAGATTTAACACAATATTAAAATATCTTAGCGGAGTAAGGATTTAGCTCAGTGGTTCCAGCACCTGCCTTGCAAGTACAAGGCCCTAGGTTCAGTCCCCAATAACCATTACAACAATGTCGGGCGTGGTGGCTCACACCTGTAATCCTACCACTTGTGAGGCAGAGGCAGGAGGATTGCTGAGTTCAAGGCTGAGCTCAGGATCAGCCTGAACTATACAAAGTGAGACCCTATCTCAAAAAAAAAAAAAAAAAAACTACCTTAAGTGATGCTGTGAACTTCCTACTGGGCTTTGTAACAAAAACAAACAACAGTAAAACAACATGTTTTACTGTTAATGATACTGATTTTCAGCACTGATTTCTGTAGCTCTCTGATCTCAGGATGTATATTACTTTTTCTGTAACTGTGCAACAAATCACTGCAAATTTGGTAGCTTAACACAACCACTCTCCAAGCTCACAGTTCTGTAGGTCAGAAGCCAGGCAAAGTATCCATAGATCCTTTAATCAGAAGGTCACAATGCTAAGGCCAAGGTGAGTTCAGTTACATTATCATTTGGAGCTTGGATTCATCTTCCAATCTCAAGGTTGTTGACAGTTTTGACTCATACTGATTGTTGAGGGAAAATGTGACTAATGCTGTCCAGTGAGGACCTGGGAGAAGTAAGTTTGAAACCCAGAGGATACTTTGGGATAACTACTAGTACCTTGCGATGATTATTTATTTGTCAACTAGAGTGCAATGCACATTGCTCCCGTGTGACCAGGAAGATGCTTCCTAGTAAGTTCAGCATTTAAATTGGTCACCTCAGTAAAGCAGATGCCTGAGCATCATCAGCCAGTTTGCTCAAGGCTTGAGTAGAACAAAAGGGAAGATGACAAGGGAACCCCTCTTCCTTTTTTTTTTTTTTTGAGACAGGGTCTCTCTTGTAGTTCAGGCTGGTCCTGAACTCAGCCTTGAACTCACAACAATCCTCCAGCCTCTGCCTCCCGAGTGCTGGGATTACAGGCGATGCCCGGCATTGTGGTATGTGGTACTGATTGCTGGTGGGTGTGAGTAACCACACCCAGCATTGTTGTATGTGGTTACCAGGGATCAAACCCAGGCCCTTGCACTTGCAAGACAGATGCCAGAACCACTGAGCTAAATCCCCAGGCTCCCTTTTAGCTTTTTATCTGCCTGAACGAGGATATTGCTCCACCCCTCGGACAGAGATTTACACCATCAGCTTTCCTGGTTCTTGGCCTTGGGCTGAATTATAGCACCGGCTTTCCTGGGTCTCCAGCTTGCAGATGGCACATCATGGTATTTCTCCATCTTCAAAATTTTGTGAGCCAAGTCATCATAAGATCCCCCCAATCTCTCACATCCCTAATTCAAAAGTCCAAAACCTCACAGTTTTTAGTGCCTATGTGATGCTCAAAAGGTTTCAAATTTCAGAGCATTCTGAATTTCAGATATTCATATTTGAAATACTCCACTAATAAAGTATTATACATAAATATTCCAAAATTAAAGGGAGAAAAAAACTATTCTGAAATCTGAAATATCAGGTCCTAGACATGTTAAATAAGAGACAATCAGGGGGTGTGAGTGTGTGTGTCAGTGTGGAGAGAGAGAGAGAGAGAAACAAGGCAGAACTATCAAGTGACCATAACCTTTATGAAGGAAGATTTGGGTCACCCCACCAGACAGAGAAATCAAACAACTCAGTAGTGGCTGAGAGTGAAGGGGCAGCATGGATAGCTCAACAAAGTTAGGAATGAGCAACAAAGGCTAGCTGCACAGATGAAGTAAAAATATGTTTCTTTTCCTTTCTCTGTTTCATATTTTCTTCTTTCTATTTCTTATTTTATTTAAGGAGTGTTGGTGGTTGTTTTAATAATTTAGGCTTTAAAATATCAAATAGGATTATGACTGAATGAAAAAATAAAATAACACCTATCTGAGAAGGTCTCAGTGATGGATGGAACTTTAGATCTCTTCTCTTTGGAAAAGAGACTACGTTTTCATTGGGATTATTTTATGTGACCAACGTTCCTTCACATGGAAGGATAATTATTGTTATTGGAAATTAAATCTGGACAAAAGGGTCTGCATGGATCCTAAGAAACCAGAGAGTTAGACTGTATTACAGCCTTTCTACAGGCACCTAATAATCCCTCCTGTACTCTACCTAAAGGAGTGTTATGACCTGCATCTAAATGTCCCCCCAAAGTCTCATGGTCATAAGTGGGGCTTTTCAGAAGCAGCTGGATCTAGGGTGCATGATAGTAAGATTAAGGATTTTATGACGGATCGATTCATTGTAAGAGGCTAGGACTAAGGATGTCCCACCCTGGATGTGAGTGCTACCCCCCCCCAAGAAAGGTTACCCTGAATGGAATATGAGGGACAGAAAGACAGCTGGATAATTGCTTGCTACTCACTGTTTGCTGCCTTCTGCTTGCCATAACCTGTTTCTCCTATGTGAGGCCCCTCTGCGATGTCACCATGTCATGCCACCCTGCTTGGAGCCAGTTGACTATGGACTTAAACTTCTTATGAACTGTGAGCTGAAATAAACTTTTCCTCCTCTAATTTGGGGTATTGGTTACTTTGTCTCAGCAATGAAAAAAGTGATTAGGACGGGGAGATATGATAGAAATCATAGGGGCTAGAAGCTTGAAAACTACATTTCCCAGAGTTCTTTTTGAATCAGAAGGTGAGCAGAATTAGTTTCTGCCAATGAGATGCTCTCACCTTGGAAGCAAAAGACTGAAGAAGACAGACATCATTATTACTATGGTTTTCTTGGCAGCTCACAAACAGTCTTTGGCCACTGTGACTGTTTTCACTGACCAACCTAACACAGACTTCTGAGCTGCAAGACAGGTATGACAAGCTGTGACTTCCTAGTTTCTGAGTGGCAGGAATAACTTTCCAGATGGCTTGACCACAAACTGTAGAACATACACATGCACACAGGAACATAACCCTGACTTTAGCTCCTCCAGTCCTTGCAATGTATTTGCTCTCACCCTAACCCTATATTATATCCCTTTCTGCTTATATCTCCTTTCTAAGGTGGTTTCTGATTTATTGACTTAAACTCTGATATTTTCTTCCACCAAGTTTGCACCAATTTACATTCCCACTAGCAAAATTGGAGAGTACTTGTCCCCCCACACTTTGAATGACACAGTGGGTTATTAAAATATTTCAATTCCAACCCCTCTGATAAGCAAGGAAGGTTTTCTAGAGTAGTTTTCATTTGCATGTCTTTCATTGAGTGATGGGAAGCACATGTTTACAAGTCGTGTGGATTTCCTTTGTGCATTTTGCCACTGGCTTGCTAGGCCACACAGCTGAAATCTAAGGCTTAGACTCTGCTCTCTTGATCATGTGAGTCACCGGAGATCTCTACACTGCCAAGCCCAGTGATCAATGTTCACTTCTCTTGTTTGTACTATTAGCATATTTTGTTAAAATAGCCCTCCCTCTTCCTTGAGATACTTGCTGACCTTGACCTCCACAAACAATGTGAATATCCCTTTGGTACATTCTATCCCATCTCACTAGTGCTATAGCTTCGAGCTTCCCAAGCCCTCAGACCTCAGACCCTCTCCACTGATATCCATTTTCATGTGTGATCTAGTCTATTCTTTTGGCTTTTAGCCATTTCTGTGAAGAGTCCCAATTCTTGTCTCCAATTCCAGCTTACCATTTACTCAGAAGCTCTACTTGGAGGTTTAAGTCATTTCAAACAAAGTCTTGGCTTCTCCATCCCACAAAAAATAAACCTTCACACTGCCATCTACCAGGGACCCTGAGCACAAACCTAGCCATCACCTCTGCCTTCTTTCTGTATTACCACCCTCATCCAATCCCCCAAAATCTGGGAGCTTTGCCTTTAAAATTTATCCAGAGTGCAATGTCCACAGCCCCACCATGGCCCCAAGCTTCCTGTAGTGGCCCCTGATTGGTCTCTCTAAGTCTATTCTTAGTGCAGCTTTTGCAATGATTTCCTTGAATTATAAGTCATATCATGTTCCTTATGTGATATGTTCCATCAGTTAGGATCCTATACACCTGCAAATCACAGCCAGCTCTTCCAGGAGCCTACAGAGCGCTACAGAAGTTGCCACCACCCCCAGCACCCATCCCAGTGCCTCTCTGACCTTGTGTCTACCTCCTTCCCCTTCATATCCTTCATTCAGCCCTTCTGGTCTCCTGATCCTCAGATCCACTGAGAGCTTTTGTCCTTCTTGTTTCCCCTGCCTGGAAAGAAGGCTCCCTCATCTTCAAGTGTCATCACATCAGTGAGGCTTTTCTTATTTAAAATAATAATGCCTCCCCTCAATCCAGAGCTCCCCATCTGCTTTTGCTGCTTCCCAGTCACAGCATTTGTCACGACTTGAGATTCTGTTTCTGCTACGAGGATCATAAGTCCACAAGAGTAAGGATTTTGAGGCCGTTTTGTTCATGGCTGGATTCCAAGCACCTAAAGAGGGTCTGACATTTGACAGACACAAAATTAATACTTACTTGAATGAATGAATGCAACTGAATGATACCTTGTAGGACATTCATGTAAACGGGAGCTAGAGATGGAGGTTGGAGGAGCTGTAGGAGAAGGTGAAATTACTCTGGCGCTAGGAGGTAATGTATAGATGGGAAACATCAGCTGACTCGGTAGGGTTAAAAGTCAGCCTCTGAACAGCAGACCAGGAGACTAGTGAGAACAAGAGGAAGAAAAGTGCTGCTGAGCAGGGGAGGGTCAACATGTAAAATACATCAGCTGCCTTACAGATACTCATTTAATTAGGCCTTATAAGAACCCTAGAGAGCTAATGTTACTACTGTTTCCAACCGATAGATTATCACAGGCTTTTTCAGAGCCTACCAGAGCCAATCTGGCACCTTTCAAGTTGGAAGCTACAGCTTTGACTTTGTGCCCTTACTGACCCTACAAGTCAGAGTCAGTCATGACTGCACCAGAGTTACCCCAGGAGAAGACTCCAAACTTCACCTCGGTGTTCCTCAGGAAACACAGGAGGGCACACTGCTGTGCAGTCAAGAGACTTCTGGAGCAGAGATACGTTGACAGAGCCTGAGGGGAAGGAGGACAGGAGGCCTTGCCTCTTCTGGGGGCTTTGCCGCTAACTCTCAGGAAACTTGGACTAACTACTGCTCACCTGGACCATTATTTCTTCTCTGTGCAAAGTGGGAAACCACCTTATAAAATCTCACAGGCTCCATCCAGCTTATAAATTGCACCATGAACTGTCTTCAGCTCCATTAGTGAGGGAAGGAAGTGCATCCTGTAGACACAGTTTTCTGATAAGTATCCAAAAGCAGGTGCGGGGGGAAATAAATCATGGGTGCTTAGCAGACGGGGCTTTCTGATAGAATCAGAGGCTCCAAGTTTGCTGGGAACTAGGAACTTGGAATGGAAGAGTCATACAAAGCAACAAGTGGCAGAAATGCCGTCTCTATGGGTTGGCACTGTATACCAGGAGGTATGTTATAACCAGGACTCTGGTTCCTTTTGTGTAATTATTATGTTGACAGTGAATATAAATGGAGACTTCAATCTACACTATGGAAGCCATGAGGCTAAGTTTGTTCTGCACGCACACAGAAGGATCTAGTAAGTTGGAGCTCATGTTGATTCAGATACATACCTGCTGATAGCCCTCTGTGTCTGTACATGCACATATACGCACAGACACACAGACACACACACTCACATATTCACTATGTGCAACTAAAAGTCCATGTGATATATATATATATACCTCCCGGAGTAGCCAGATATAGATTCATATATTGAAGCCTGGCTCTTTAAAATGGAAGATAATGACACTGAAAATTATTCTAAGCTTTTCAGAGATCCAAATGACCAACCTGCCTCCTGACTCCTGAATTACATTACTCAGAAAGAGCTTAATAACATGTTATTATCGCTTCTCCTCACTGACAGGTTTTCTGGGCTAAAAAGACAAACAAGGGGCACATTTGTAATAACCCACAGTCACCTCTGCTGAGCCACGACCCTGCTAATTCCAGGTAAATGCTGCAGGGAGGAAGAGAGCCTGGAGCTGGTGATGGGACTTGGTGCTTGGTAATTGTCACCAGTTCAGCTGGCTGTCACCATCTGAGAGGGGCTCCAGGGAGCTCACGAAGCCAACAGAGAGTCCCAGGGGGTGAAGGGCAGTGGAAAGAGACTGCATCATGGGAACCAAAATAGAATGTCTCAGTTCAGCTGAGATAATGTAGGTGAAATTCTTCCTAAACTGTACAAGGCTCCACCAAGGTGAGTGTGAATGGGAGAAGGTAACATTGATGGATCCTGTTGGAGTTTTCAGGGCCCTGTGCACAGTGGCACAGCCTATACACTGCTCAATTTCTAAGAATTTCATTATTCTGTATGCAGTATGCCCCGTGGAGCTGTACATTGTGATAGTCCTGGGGTGAACCAGAGGCCAGCTGACCAAGATCTAAATGTGGAAGGATGCTCCCCTCCTGGACGTATCGTGACCATCCAGGGGGTGGTCAATGCTTCTATCGCAAATTGCCAGACTTTTGGGAAACTGGCTTTAAAATTATTAGAAAGCAATTACAAATAAGATTCAAGAGCCATATTTTATCCACTTAGCATCCTAACTCTTGCGGTGTGTTTAATATAAGATATTCAGGAAATGTTGGTGATATTCAGGAAGTGTTGATATTCAGGAAGTGTGGGTGTAAGAAAGGATGGATGTTGAATAAACAGAAGGGGGAGACTCTCTGAGCTCATTTCCCTGGGACCACAGGGTACAACTGTAGCTTCTGCCCTACATCTGTTTTTCCACTACTTGAGCTATGGAGAGCCATTGTGAAGTCTTTTGTGAGCCACCATTAATGTGTCAGAGGTTCATCCATGGTTTGCTCATGATGTTCTTCATCCAGGGTCAGGTGCTGGGGACTCTAGAGTGGCAAGTATAGGTCATGGCTCCTGTGTGGGGATCATACAGACTGGTTCAGTGAAGTTTCTAAAAAATATCAGCTGATTATATTAGTAGTATGAACCCAGTACTAATGAAGTGCAAAGATGGTAAGAGTGATAGAAATTTAGGGAGCAAAGCACAGGGTTTCTGCTCAGTACCCTATTGTTTGCTTAGAGAAAATTTATTTACCTATTTGACCTTCCACTTCCTGGTTTGTATGACTGAGACAATCATGTTTGCCATGCAAACAAATAATGTAGTAGGAGACTAAAACAAATAATGTAGTTAAAGTGCATAGCATGGTGCCTAGCACAGAGAGGACATTTCCAAATGTTCATTCCTGCATTAAGACTTTTCAGAAACAAGTGAAAGAATCCTAGTTCATCCCAATTTAAGCAAAAGGGGGATTGTTTATATAACTGCAGAGGGCAGCAAATGAATAGGCTTCAGGCATAGTGGGATCCAGGAACTGGGTTGATGTCACTAGGACTACACCTCTGTTACTATTTCTCACATGTTTTTCTAGGGTAAGAATAGCTGCCAGCAGCCAAAGCCTAGGTTAGCACCAGAAGATGATGTTCTTCTCATATACTGGGGGGAAAAGTCTCAGGACTGATTGGCCCAAAGAAGCACATGCAACCATGACTTATTCAATTACTATGACCAAAGGAATGAGACCATCCAGTTGGTGAGGCCTGAGTTACATTCTGCTGGTAGGAGAGTTAGCTCCACTCAGACCATGGGTGATGAGTTTGCAAGAGCAAAAGGCTCCATATTTCTTCCAAATACACAAAAGATATATATAAAAGACAGAGCTAGGTGGAATGGGAGAATTGGTATTTCTTTATGAGAGCAAAAGTACACTCCCATGGGCTCAGTACGCAAATGTACTGTGTGGTGTGTGTGTACACGTATGTGTGTGTGTGCATGTGTGTGTGTGTGTGTGTGCACGCCTAAGCTTATTGGGACTTTGCAGCTCCTGATGAGCAGGCAGAGTGCTACAAGAATTCCATTTGGATGGGATCACAGGAGGGAGGTTTGGGGGGAGATCAGAACTAAGCCTTGTTTTGGACAGAGACCTGCAAAGGGGAGAAGAAAACAACAAGCTCTGCCCTTCTTTGAGATAATGCCGGCCTCTGAGACTCAGAGACCATTTCAAAAGGGTCAGCAGAGGCCCCTATGTCAGAGCGACTATTCGGAAGACCCACTCAGGCGGACACAGCCGGGTGTGTCTAGGGCAGAGGCAGCCCAGCCTCCAAGTGCTCCAAGTCTCAGAAGTTGGACCCACTCAGCCAGACCTCCAGGGACAGCTGTCCAGGCTCCTGCACACCCACAGGCCTTGGCTGGCCACTGCCAAGTCAGCCCCAGGCCTGCTTTTCTGATGCTCTATTCCATTTTCTCACCTTGGAAATGGGGGGCCTACAATTGTGGCATTGGGAATTTAAGCCCTCAGTGTTGCAGCAGGAAGAGGAGAGGGGTGAGGAAGGAAGACAGAGAGGACTCAGGACAGGTGTGCCATCATTTTACATCACTTCTCAGGACTCTATTTATCCATGCATAGTATTTGTCTAAGCACTACAAAGGCCCCAAGAGCCAAGAGAGTTGGATCCCGGAGCGGGGTCACACAGAAACCTATTGTAGTCAACTCCACAATCTGCTCTCTGCCTCAGTTTCCTCCCTCCTAAAACATAGTAGAATTAGATTTGTCTTTTGAGGATGTTAAAGTACTTAAAAGCATCTGGCATGTTGAAATTATGATTGTTATTGACTTTATGGTGCTATAGTTGGATATAGAAACGCATTTTAGAGTTTGTATTTGTAAAAATATCCACAGGGCTGAAATAGACATGTGGAAAACACATTCTGTGTAGGCTGAATAATTCTAAAAAGGCCTCTCAGAGCCCCACCCCACAGCCTGCACACACCCCAACTCCTCTCTTGCATAATCCCCTCCCTCCTTCTCACTGTGGGCCAGACCAGTGAGAACAGTGGGATATCTTTCCTACACTGTTTCCCCATAAAGGTGAAGGCACTTTACTACACAGTAAAGGTTAGCCTGGGATGGTCCTGCCTTAAGCAGACAAGAAGAACCTGGTTCCTCCTGAGGTTTGAAGTCATCTCCCACTGACCCAGAGAAGCAAAGAGCCATGCTGTGAAGTACAGTAGTCAGCCTTGGGAGCTTAGACCTCAGTCGTACCGCTGCCAGGACCTGAACTTGGCCAACACCCCAGATGTGCTCAGGGAAGGTACAGGAGTCACAGAGGTGAATTGGGAATTTGGTCCAAATCAGAAAATGAAACTGGAAACTTGTTACTAATATTGCTTCAGAGAATTAAATTAAAAAACATTTAATACTAAAATACAAATTTCTTTAACTCATTCCTATCACAGCTTCTGAAGGATAGAGTTTTCTTTAAGTTAATGAGTGACTAAAAGCATGATAATAATAACAGCTAGTTAAAGGGGTGGTACTAAGGGTTAAATCCAGGGCCTTCATACTGAGCTACTACCCCCACCCCCTTTTTATAGACTTTTCTTATTAGTACATGTTAGTTGTCCATAATGATTACATTTATCATGGGGAGCTGGCAGATGTACATAACACATCTTTATTCTTTTTACTTCCCAATGTCCTCCCTTCTCTCTCTCTCCCCTTCATCTCTAGTTCCCCTTCCCATTTGCAGAACTATCTTCCTCTTTTGTAATACCTGTCTTTTATTTTGCTCTTTAACTTATTTCTATGTTGGGTTTTTTCATATAAAAGAAACTATCAATTGCCCAGGGGAAAACCTAACTTTGCAATCCTTCTACCTCAGCATCCCTAATGCTAGGATTAGTATATATCAAACATGGCGGAAAGGACACAGGTGATCTCAGAATCATCCAAGATAAACTCCGGGGACTACTATGTCATTAGAAGATATAGTCTTGGACAGTAACCCTTCCTAAGATTGACTTCTGTGTAAAGTAGAAGGTTTCAATATGCTGCAAATTGCTTAATCATGCAGAAGAGAGAAGCAGGAAGATTGCAGCTGCACTAGCTCCTCCAAACACAATTCCCCTCTTCTGACTTCCTTCCTACCCCAAGGCAGTATGTTGAGGTTACAAAGTTATCACAACATGGTGCACTGAGCAATGACCTTTCAGTCGCTGCTGAACCACAAGGACTGCAGTGATTCCTGAAGATTGAGACGGATTGAAGAACTGCTACCATTTAGTGATACTGTGGCCACAATAAGGTCAGCAGCATGCTTCTTAGGCATTTGTGGTGGTGCTGATGCAAAGAGAGCTGCCAGACCACCAGTCATAGAAAGTGTAGCATGTACAATTACATAAATTACAGAATATTTGGTAATGACAACAGATATTTTTATCACTGGCCTATGTATTTACTGCACTATGTTTCTAATCAGTGTTTCAGGGTGTAACAGGCAAGAGCCTTGGACATCGTCCTTGCTGATTCTCTTGATTGTGCCATTTTCTCTTGTGTTGATTCGATCTTTCACTGTTTTGATGACCACATCATCATAGCCCCAGGAGTAACAGGCTCTTCCGTATACATAGCCTAGGTGTGTAGTACACGGTACCACCTAGGATTGCACAAGACCTCCTGGAGATGGGGTATGAGGGATAGGGGCGAGGTACAGTTTAGAGTAAAATGTCCCTCAAAACTCTGATGTGTGTGGAGACAGAGCCTGGTCAAAAGAGGCAATGATCTGGGAACACGACCTGGAAGTGTATTCTTGGCCCTGGCTCCTCTCACCCTGTTTCCTGGCTACGGGGCCAGGGGAGCAGCCGTCCTCCACCAGGCCCTTTGCCATGCCCTTTCTGCCTGGGAGCCAGCCTAGCAGGGACTGAGTCTCCCAGAACCATGAACTAAATTAAATCTTTCCTCCTTTTATGTTGTGGTTGTCAGGTATCTTTTTCCAGTGATGGGGAAGTGGCTAATACAGAAGATGAGGGCTGAACCCCAAAACAAGAGAACCCTATGTCCAAATGTCCAGAGGCTGGAATATTCCTGGTAGGTAAGGGTCTCACTAAGGGGAGGATGTCCCCAGAGTAAGAGAAGAGTGACCTTTTGTAGAACTTTAATATCAGGAGATGTTTCAGCTTAACAGACACCAGGGACAGAAATAAGGAGACTTAACAGCATTTCTGGCTCCTGCTGTACCAGAATACGACAGATGGGGTGGATTACAAAAATATAAGTTCTTGCAGTTTTGGAAGCTGGAAGTCCAAGGTCAAGGTGGCAGTAGGCTTGGTGTCGAGTGAGGCCCGTCTTGCACACGGCTCTCTCCTTACTACATCTCCACAGGACCATCTTCTGTGCATAGTCAGAGGTACAGCCAGTGCCCTCACGTCTTTTACTCCAAGGCCAGTTCTATTGAACTAAAGTAACACTCTTAAGACTTCATTTAACCTTAACTGTTCCCCTAACAATCCTGCCTTCAAATATGGTCACAGTGGAAGTTAGGATCTCACTGTGAGAATTCTTAAGGAATACCATTTTTCCATAATCACTTTAGACTTTTGAAAAATTTCATTTATTTTGGAAGGAACTGGATTTGTAAAATGAAACTCGATAGCTCAAGTGTGACCTAGATAGGAAGAACACAATACAGTGAAACACAAATGGGGAGGTACATTAATGACAAACTTGTCATTTCTAGAAGAGAGAAAAATGTCTCTTTTTAAAAATCATTTATATTGTTAATTACATTATTTGATGAAGTATATATAAATTAAATATGCATATAGATTTGTAATAGCAGGGACAGTATTGCTGAACTATACCAGGAGAAAGGAGGCAAAAAATTATTTAAGAGGGAAAAAAGGCAAGATCAAAATAAAATATCTCAAAATTATAACTCTGAGTTATACCTAAGCACTAAAATTTTGGGTAGTTTCTTCTTCATACCTATCTTACACTTTCCTAGTTTTCTTTTATTCAGGGATTTTCAGTCACTACTGAGGGTTGAAACCAGGCCTTTGCACTCAGCTGCAACTCTGGCCATTTTAAAATTTGAGACAGGGTCTTGCTAAGTTGCCGAGGCTAGACTCAAACTTGCAGTCTTTGGCTATAATTTATTTTCTAACTTTCCATTCCTTTACAAAAAAAAAAAAAAAAAACCCAACTACTATTTATAAAACTGATTTTGCAACAAGACTTCCTACAGACCCTTCACCCAGCCTCCCCAAAGGCTGCCCTTTTAAATAACAGAGAGCAGTTATCAAAGTCGGGAAATCAAGATTGATAACATACCACTAAGTACTGTGTAAGTCTGAATTTTCCCAGTGTCCTTTCTCAGGCCATTATGCAGCCCTAGATTCTACATTGTACTTAGTTAGATTCTTCTCCAGTCTGTAACAATTCTCTAGTCTGCAATGGTCAGGTCTTTCTTGACTTTTAATACTTAATCTGTTTACTACTTTTAATAGCTAGTTATTTTGCAGAATGTGCTTCCACTTGGGTTCAGCTGGCCGTTTTCTGTATGGCTGAATTTATGTTGTGCATTTTGGCAGGAAGTCCCCAACAGTGGTGCCACGCCCTTCACTGGACATCTGTATCAAGGCAGCTGATGTCCGTATGTCTGGTGACATGATGCCAAATGACTAGGATATGGTGGTATTTTCCAGGAGTCCCTGTTCTAAGTTACTATTATTTCCACTGTAATCAATAAGTACCTTGTCAGAAGATCCTTTGAGAACATGCAAGTATCCTGTTTCTCCTCACTCCTCCCCTGTTAACAACATCAATTATATTTTTTGCCCCCAACACTTACTACTATGGACTTGACAAAATGGTGATTTTTCTATTTGCACCATTCCTTCTTCATTTATGTCTAGGTTGGTTCTGACTTCTGCAGCAGAATACCATCAAGTGGGTGATTAAACAAACATTTATTTCACACTGTTCTGGAGGCTGGGAAATCCAAGGTTAAGGCAGGGGCAGATCTGAGATCTGATAAGGACCTTCCTGGGTTTGAGATAAATGTCTTCTATTGTACTCTTACACAGGCAGAGAAGACAAACTGATCTTTTGTCTCTTTATCTTCTTACAAGAATACTGATCCCTTCACGGGACTCCACACTTATGATTTCACCTAAACCTAATTATTATCCCAAAGGTCTTCCCTTCAAATACTACCCCACTGGGTACATGGGCTTCAATATGTAGACTTTAGGGTAACACAAATATAGAATCCATAGCAATTAACTCAAATTCTACTCGTGTTGTCCTTTCTCCCCATTTGATTTCCTTCTGCAGTTACTTGTATCAGCATGAATTCACAGATACTGTCGATATTTTACTCTATAAATATCCTCATTATTTAGTAGGTTGCTCAGATTGACTACTTTTGGCCATTGGGAGCTCCTTCAAGCTGGTGCCTGTGTCCTTTCATTATGCTTCGTCCTTTCCAGCATCAGCTTTGTTACAGTCCTATCTTATATTTTCCCTGTCCAACATGCAATCACCTCATTACTCCAAGAGGCCTGGTGTCTTTTTTTTTTTTTAATTGAAATCTTTATTGGTACATTACATATATACATCATGATTGCATTCAACAATGAGAATTTGTACCAGTATATGACACAACTTAATTCTCATTTTTTCCCATAACCCTGCCCACCCTCCCACCCTGACCCCCCATATACATAAACTTTGTTTCCATCCTTTTTGTTATAATCTCATTATTTTCCCCCTTCACTAAATTACGCTTTGAGTGTTTTCTATTTCACAATATATAACATACATTCTAGAACTCATTTATAGCTTTGTTTTCTCATACCAGAGAAAAGATATGATATTTACACATCTGTGACCTATTTATTTCACTTATAAGAATGTCCTCAGAGGCCTGGTGTCTTTTAACAGAGAACAGTATTAGAAACCAACAGGTAAGTCTTAGCTATTTGTTGCCAATGAGATATCATTGCTTCCAGGCCTTCATAACATAGGTAGAAATTATTATGTATATACTTATAGATCCACATATCAATGGATGTATTGTTGATACTTTCATTAATTTCAGTTTATTTTAGGATTCCTCCTTGTTTTGTGGTATCTTTCTCTGACAGAAATGTGGCTGTCATTATCCATATTTATCTGTTCATCCTTGTAGTTTCAGCATTTCTAACACAAAATCCCTGTGAAAAATAAATTTGCTAACTAAAGTACAATACTTGTGTATAGTTCTTTTTTTACCAGTAGCTTTAAAGTACACAGTCAAGATTGGCTTAAGTAATTTATGTCAGTTTTTTTTTTTTCTTTCCCACCCTCCGTGTGGTTATTCAGTTGTAAACTGATCATTTGTTACCACTGGTATCCCATTTTTAATTCCTCCACATCTTTGTGGGTTTGAATTATTTATTTTTTGAGTGTGTAGAATGGTAACATGATTCTAAAAGAGAGAAACAGAAAGGCCTTTGTTTTGTCCATTTTTGTTCTGTTTCTGAATATCTGATTCCTGGTGGTTTTTTCATATCCCCAAGAGCTGGCCTGGAGTCCGTTTAATTCAATCTAGAGAAATGTTTTACAGATTTCTTCTGCCCCACGGTGGTTTTTCAGGGAGTAACTTTTAACAGAGGAGACATGTTGGATCTAGTTCTTCTGGTTTTTACCACTCTGTGTGTATTTATTCACTTTTGTCTGTTCGTTTTAGTGTGGTCAGATTTACCAGAGTCCCGGAGTCTTTTTCTGCCAGTATAAGACAGCAAAGTCCCGGGTTCTAGTGAATTCTTTCTGACGGTAGGGGTTCAACTTCCTTTGCTTTGGGGGTTTTCTTTTGTCTCACAGGATCTTAACGGATATGCTTTTGCTTACTCTTCTCTCCTCTCCACTCCATGGAGAGAGCAGGAACTGCTTGTGTTCAGGCCTCCCAATATTTACTCAAAACAAACAGAAACAAATAACTAGCAACACAGACGGGGAAAGCCAGCACGGACTTAAGGATCTAAAACCATACATGAAAGAAGATGAAAACACAGGAAAGTAAGCAATGCCCTGCTAGATCACAGCAAGGCATACCTTCTGTCAGAAAAAAAAAAGGCTGTTAGTGTCCCCACAAGCCAAGAGAACCAAAAAAAAGGCAGAAATACCTCATCATAGATCCTGCAGCCAATCAAAGACCCAATGTGTTTATGACAGATGAAGGACTTTTCACTGTTCAGCGATGAGATTTCTCCCCATACCCTTTTCACGTCCCCTGCCCCACCCCCACCATCAAGCAGAACCCAACCAGGCTTTCCTTTCCATTTACCTCTGGGAGGGGATGAAGCAGCAGAAGGGGGGAGGGAGGCAGCTCATGACTTTTGACTTTAAAAGCTACCTTTTTAGACCTTCTAAGAGAGTCGAATATATGCATAAATAAGCAAAGGATTTAGGAGAGAAACATGAGCAGCAACAGCATTCCTCCCTCTTCCCTACCGCCTCCACCACCCACTTCATCCAAACCTCATCTGTTTATCTATTCATCTATCTATGTATCCCTATGTATGCATACACATATACGTACTCTGTATGTATGCACGCACATGTGCGCATGCGTGTGGATACACACAAACACAAGAACGAACGGACGCACGCGCGAGCAAACATCCTTAAATCCTAGAGAAGGAATTCTCTTCCTTGCTCCTCCCTCAGGAGAGCACAGAACACCTGTGACCTCGTCCAAACCTGAAGTCCCTCTGGGCAAGAGCCCAGCCCCTACACATGAAATGGTCCTAGGTGCAGCTAGTTTTAGGGTCCCAGAGCTTCCCACTGCCCCAGAGCGGCTGAGGAAGAGCAGAGCCCTGACGTCTGTGCACAAACGTCATGGCAGGGCTATGTTACCTGAAGGGCTGAGCAGAGGAGGAGGGGGAACATCACACAGGTGCGCGTGGTGTTAGAAGCTTATGAGGTAAATACTTCCCGGAAAGGTGAAACAGTAGCTTATACTGATAAGCACCCGCCAATCCCAGTGGATACCTGCAAACTGGACACACGAAGGCCAGATCCCAGCACCTAGATGCCTCTGACTTAGTGGAAGTTGAGGGGAGATGACGTACGAGGAGGAAGGCAGAGGTGCCTGGGGAAGAGACCGAGGTGAAAGGTTCCCAGAGAAGACACCGGTCCTGTCAGGGAGGGCTGTTCCCTGAGGGCCTTGGACTCAGTGACACCAGCCGGCCGGTGGCCATGTTCAATCACGTGGGCAACGCGGGGCGTGTCCTGGAACAGACCCAAGGACAGCTTGCTCCAGGTGAGGAGCATCAAACTGTTATACCACAGGTTTTGTTAAAACTCTATACAAGCACCTGTCCTAACTCAGGAGATAGAAAAATAGACAGATACTGATTGTTGTTAGTTTTGGTCTCTTTTCTATGTAGGTCCCAACGCTTCCTGAGTGGACAGGAAATGTTATATAAGTTCCTTAACAAATGCCGAGAGGGCCTCTGAGACAGATCCTCTTCCTACCACAACTGAACTCACTTGGTAAGATATGGTACTAGTTCCTACAAGGAGAAATGAGAATACATGCCTGATCCATAAACAAATCACAGAAGAGAAGAGAGAAAGTAATCACCACCAGTGAGGCAGCAATCTCCCCCGCCAGGAGAACCATAACAGTATGTCTCCTGGTCAAGTACCAAGACCAAGCTCAGGGATATGGTCTCCCTCCCAGATTCCTATTTTGAAATCTCAACCCCAAGGTGATGGTGCCTTTGGGAAGTGATTAGGTCATCAAGGTGAAGCCCTCATGTTAAGGATTCATTTCATTATTAAAAAAATAAATAAATAAAAAAACACCACAAAATTAAGTTGTGTCTTATACTGGTATGAGTCCCCATTATGGAGTGCAATCATGATGCGTGTATGCAATGTACCAATAAAGATTAAAAAAAAATAACACCACAAAGGGCTAGCTTGCCACCTCTACCATGTGAGGACGAAGTGAGCAGACACCATGTCTGAGCCAGGAGATGCGCCCTCACCCTGAATCTGCTGGCACCTTGACCTGGGATTTCTTGGCCTCCAGAATGGTGAGAAATGAATCTCTGTCATCTTAAAGATAAGTACCTTATGATATGTTGCTACTGCTCCCAAAACAAAATGAGACACTCTGTATCCAATAACCTTGTTCCCTGGCTTCTCCCACAAGGAATGACAGCTCCTAAGAAAAGGGCCATCTGGCCGCCCAAGTGTCTAGAACTTAAAATTGCTGCCGCCGGCCAGCAGCATCAGCATCAGCTGTGAGGTTGTCAATGACGCCAAACCTCAGACCGACCCCCCAGACCAGCTGAGTCAGCTCTACCCTTATCAACAGGCCCCAGTGACGCCAGTGAATACAGAGGTTTGAGTAGCAAGGTCTTAGGTCAGTGATGGTGAAGCTGTGGGAGACCAAGTGCCCAAACTGCAAGTAAACCTCAAGACTACGGTGTTAGTTTAGAAAATAACAGCTATTTTCCAATGCTCAGCTGCCGGGTGACTTGGCTCCCATGCAACAGAGACGGGGCTCTGCCTGCCCACTGCAGCACACGTGCCCTAAGTTTGCCATCGCTGCCTTAGGTTATGGTGGGGAGGAGCCCGGGGCAGGTTAAAAGTAAGAAGGCCAGTGAGATCAGGAAAACCCTTGGTAGGAGATACTCATTGTACCTATTAATGTTTTGTTTTGTTTTGTTTTGTTTTATTTTGTTTTTGAGACAAGGATCTTACAGTGTTGCCCAAGCTAAGCTCAAACTCCTGGCCTCAAGCAATCCTCCTGCCTCAGTCTCCTGAGTAGCTTGGACTATAGGCATATGCCACCACATCCCATTTCAATCTATTAATTTTTTAACTAATTACTGTACAAGAGTCAATGAAAGAGAAAATCAGAGAGACCTGAAGTACAGCATAAGACATCCAGGGCCCACGCCATCCTGCCTTATCCCAGAGTGTGAGCTTTTCATCATACAAACATGCCCAGGTGACTTGGAAGGCCAACAGGACTTAGTCACCTGCCACTTCTTCCACCAAGTCCTTGATTATAACCAGCTGTCCTTGAGTGGTTTGTCTTGACAGCCCCACCTCCACCACACTCTTCCTCCCCAGGAGAAATTGACCACTTCCTGCTATATTCCCAGCACAAAGTAGGCACTCGATAATCATGTGCCAAATAATGAAAGTGTTGTGCTAGCAGGCTTGGATCAATTAGTGATTGTAATTGAAGCTGAATGTAATTAATTATATAATTTGGTGCTGTTCAAGTTTAATTCCACTAAATTTGCATCGTGAAAACAAGGCATGAGGAAGGACTTACAGATAAAAAGGAAAGATCCGTCACAGTGCTTCCGTGTGCACACAGCAGGCACACGTTTGAGTTGGGTCCCTCATTGTTTTGGTCTGAGCAGGCTGAGTTAACATAAATACTATAGACAGGGTGAGAGAAACAACAAAATTTATTTCTCAATTCTGTGGGCTTTGCAAGTTTATGATCAAGACACCAGCAAGAGCCTATGTCTGGTAAGGACTTGTTTCCAGGCTTGCAGATGGCCACCTTCTCTGAATATCCTCACACGCTAAGAGGATCTCTCTCTCTCCTGTCTCTTCTTACAGGGACACTCATCCCGCTCATGAGTTCTATCACCAAGCTCTAATAAACATAACCCGTCGGGAACGCCATCACATTGCAGATTTGGATTTCAACACTAACATTCAGTCCATAACACTCAACAATTTTTTTTTAAAAATCATGGTTACATAACTAAGCAGCTCTGGTCCTGAATTCCATTTGGATGCAGAGAGTCCAAAATCAAGTACTTCACTCCAATATCTGGGTTGAGTGGTCACTCTGAGCAGTGGACACTGCCATTTGAGAAGGATCATTTGCTTTGACCCATTTCCACCACTGCGTGTTTTCCATTTCCCATACCATTTAAATTTCCTCTCAATTCTCACCCAGATGATGTCAGAACTGAAAAACTTCCTTAGGGATTTTTAAACCAGGAGTTTTTAGCTCAAATAGCCCCAACATAGCCTTTTTTGCAGCAAATATTTGGTAATGCCCCCTTAACATCCTGAAATGAAATTCAAATGAATATAACTATTTATTTCTCAGACTTTTCCTAAGTCCAGCTGATATAGCTGGCTTGCATCACCCATGCAAGTGCAGGTTCCGTGTTGCCTCTGGTGATTAGTTTCCAAAAATTGTGAACAATGATCCTAAAGAAACAAATCAGTTCACAACTTTTATGGTAACTGCATTCCTAGAAAATGAAGCAGGTATTAAAACCAGACCAAAAAAAGCTTGCCTGTACCTATAAAACAGAATTAGGCTATTGACTCAATTCATTATAAATAGAATTTTCACACATGCACCTCCTATGGGGCCACTAGGAAACAGAGAAATTCCCAGGTCACAGGGAAATTCTTCAAGTGAGGCTGTGTTGCCCACAGGAAGATCTCTGGCATCACTGGCCTTGACCCCTCCCACTCAATGCCAGTAGCAATTCCCCAATCATTGTGATAACCAGAAATACCCTTTCTGGTTTACAGAGAGCGCCTGGAGGCAGTACCACTTGCACTGGCAACCAGTGATTCAGCCTAAGTGGATCGAGGGGCTGCCCTAAGTTCCTAGCTGGTGAGCACCCACAACTCCCCAGACTCCTGTGGCTGCAGCTCACCAAGCTGGACCCTGAGGGAGGACAAGGAGTTCTGGGTCTCAATGCAAAATTCCCAGAATGACTTCCCAAGCCCCAGAACAGCAAACTCCCTACAAAAGAAGGCACAGCTAGACAGTGTCAGTGGGAAAGTTCTCCAAGCTAGGAAATGTCACCACAGTACCTTTTAACTCATCTCCTCAAAGGAGGCCAAGCTGTCTCCTCCCCATCACAGAAAGCTAGGATGGTGCTGGCTGGTGAAGAAGGTAAGCAGTCCATCCTCCTCCCACTCAGGAGTAGGCTACCACTACTCCTGAGCCTGCTCCTGGTTAGAAAGGCAGCAGTTGAGTGTTACATGACAACACAGTTTAATCAGTGGCAGTTGACTAGTGTGCCATGTGAAGACTCTGAACCATGTTCCCAACTCCAGATCAAAGGATGCAGTGGTCAATCTGTGAGTCTATAATGACCATGGTAGAGAGTAGCAGGTGTTTACCATGCAGTAGACCCTCAAGTTATGACTGGCCTGGTATACAAACAACTTGGGTTACAACT
Source organism: Petromus typicus (assembly GCA_004026965.1). NCBI lineage: Eukaryota > Metazoa > Chordata > Mammalia > Rodentia > Petromuridae > Petromus > Petromus typicus. The sequence goes on along the minus strand of PVIR01007731.1, from coordinate 15,290 downwards.
AGAATTTTAGTTTAAACTTACAAAGTCTTGAGTTATAACCCAAATGCTGGCCACTTGTGCTTCCAGATGGTCTCACATACAGAATTAACCCTGAAAGAGTTTTGGAAGGAGCACTGCAATATCCTCTGGGGTGATGCCTAAGGACACTGAGATCTGCCTGTATACAGACGAGGGACTTTCATAGCTGTGTAGAAGAGCCTGAGACTTCAGTTGACCAACTTGAGTTACAACCAGGCCTTGTGAATTGAGTTCATAAGTCAAGGATGCACTGTATCCATTTTAGAACCCCAGACAAATCTGGCTTACTTTCCTCAGTTGAAAGCTCATCCACTCTACCAATGCCAGTCTATTTGATTTCACTGGTTTCCTTGTCTAAAATATGAAGCAAGTATCTCCTTCCTGATGGTTGACACCTGTCATTCACTGGATAAAGTGCTTTGCTACAAATGATAGTACTAGAGTCTTGACTCTGAATCTCAAAACACTAATTGAGCATACACTGTATAACAGACCCTAGCACAGGAGAGATTTAGGCAACCTGCAGTGCTGCACATAAGAATCACTATTTTTCAGGGTCCTTAATTTATAAAGCAGTATACATCACACAAAGCTCAATGTTAATATCCATTTTTCCATTTGAAATTAATGTACCCTTAGTTAAGGGGACAAGATGACATAAAAATTGATTGTAGTTAATGTCTTCAATATTTATTGCTAGGACAGCAATATTTTGAGAAAAGCATCTTTAGAAACAAGTAAATATTGGTCATCTTTAAAGTTAGTAAAGTGGATAATCTAGAAAAAGATATCTTTGAGAATATTAAAAATTCACAAAAAGTGGCATGTGTAATAAAAATTCATTAGAAATACAAAACTGAGTCCAATGATCTTTCATGAATTGGTTTTGAAATCTTTCAAATACAAAGGAAAAATAGGCAAGAAAAATAGGAGAGTAAGATGGATCTGAACACATTCAAAATATTTCATTTTAAGTAAACAGACCTTTGGAAGAACTGATCCTTAGGCAAACATACTTTGGGCACTGCGCCAATAGACAAGGTGGTGTTGGGGTGTTTGAACAAGAGGTGCTGGGTGTATAGTGTAGGGAGACACAAGAGAGGGGCCAGAGACTGCAGGGGAGGCCAGATATGAATGGGAGGGACAGAGGCAGAAGAAAACAGGAACACAAGAGATTCCAGAAGGTGGACTTGATGGGGTTGGGACTCATGCAGAGGTCACAGTAGACAAAGGCTTTAGGGACAGCTGGCTGCTGAGAGTGTCAGTTACTGAGGCTGTGAGTCCAGACCTTAGTCAAAACGGGATGCTGAGACCTCTGTCACCACAGAGAAATACAGGAATGGGCTCGTGACACCTTCCCTCCTGGTGGGACTGCGAGTAACACCACTATCCCTTGTCAAAATCCCCTTCTCTTTCTCCAGAACACAAACTCCTAGCTCAGCAACAGCCCCATTTCCCAAAACCAGCTCCTTTGGTCAGAGAGACTACAGTCCTTAAAGTCACACAATGTCTGACCTCATTGCTCTACACCCCACACCCAGGACGGACGCACATGCCATGTGCAGGAACTGGTGCACATGTGAATGGCCTCCCCACCAATGTGAGGCTGGCCTTCACCTCCTCCACTGTCACGATGCAGAGTAATGTGAGAGACAAAGAGGGAATGCTCTCTTCCCTTCTGAGGATGGCATCCTCTGGGAGACAGTCAAATATAGATGATCGGAGAGACTGTCGGAGGAGAAATGGAGACAGAGGCAGCTCAGCAGGGGCCTAGTGGCTTTGGAAGGTTCCCTGCAGGAGGCAGTGCTTGAGTGTGGTCACCAAGATGGAGGAGAGACTTGGCCATATCAAAAAGCAGAGTAGTGTTGGGATCTGGGCTGAGTCTGCTGTCTGTACCATCAAGATCAGCCTGTCTACTAGCAAACTTCAAATAATAGCATAACCCTGACGGGGACTAGGGAGCCAAACTTCCCCCAAGTGCTCACTTCACTCAGTCAGATATGTGGAATTTATAAAAAACAAGGGAGAAAGAACATCCCTCAGTCTGTTTCCTGCTCTTGCCCGGGATTCAGTGAGAGTCCCTGAGGCACAGTCATGTGAGAATGTCCTTATCCTAAGTGCTCCAGCAATAGCTCTAACCAACTAACACTGGAATTAAAGAAATGGTTCCTGCCAGCTCTCTGGGGAGTGACCTATGTGGACAGCAATGAGCAGAATCAATAGAGAAATTAAGCCTACTTCAGTGAGTTAGCCAGTTGTAAGAACTCCATGGGTTACTAGAAAACAGGCATGACTACTGTTTAAAGTATATTCACACAACTGGCATCCAATCAGAACGACATTGTTTTCACCAGGAAATCATACAGATAGCAACCAATCAGGAGCCCCTACTCTCATAGTTTCCATAACAGCTTTCAGACTAAGAATTTATTCCAATCTAATTGTTTGCTCTAGTTCAGCTCTCTGGAGAGGTTCCAGTCTGTAGATGTCTCTATTTTCTGTCCCTATATAAGAATTCTCTAGACTTCAATCGAGCTTCCGTATCTTCCAATGTGGATATAGGCCCTTAAAGATAACAGCTATGATGACTGGGACTTTTTTCCCCCCCACTAAATAGCAATTAATTATTTTAAAGTAATTTGTGTACAAAAATTGGGGTGGCGGACTTCAGATTTATTGGTTTATTTACTTGAAAAATCAAGGATATATCTGGCTTGCCAGAATGGCTAGAACTGGGGGTTCCAAGGATGTCACAAGACAGCCAATAGAGTTAGCAAGCAACGCAAAGACAGTCAATCTCCATACCCCAGACAAAAGGTTTACATGGGCCCCTATGGAACCAATCCCTGCAGCCAGAGGAGTGGCCATCTGTCCACCCCATAGCTTGCGGGAGATGCATGAGTCAGTGTCCTTGAAGAAATGAGTATCCCTAAGAAAAGGAATCCTAGTTAAAGCTGCAAGGGACACTGGGCAGATAAACTACCCATCGGGTGCTGTGTACATGTTTGTTTTGGTATCACTCCTCCCTATAGATTTCACCATCACTAACTGTGACATTTACCGCAGACCTCTGAGCAGGGCAACTATTAGATACTGTTGTTCCACAGCAGGAAGCTAAGCTCAGGGACCAAAGCAACCTGCCCACGACACCAGAATTAGGATGACATGGCAGGCCTGACCTCCAGCCACCTGGCTCAGTGCAGGTGGTACTGGCCCCTGCCAAAGAATCAGATCCAGGCCAAAGGTAAGGCAAGGGTCAGAGCCATTAGACTGGCATGGACATAAAGTACTACAAGTAAGAACTCACTTCTAACCAGCTCCTCAGCACATCCCACATGCTTCTGGTTTCTCTCTTGGATCCCTCATGCCCTAAATACTTTGAAGAAAGGAAAAGTGAAAAATGGAGAACTTGCTTTGTATTCCTATCTCCCACAGGGCACAACTGCAGTGGTGCCAATACTCCTTCCCTTACAATGCTTTCCCTACTATCGCCGTATCCAGAGGGACCCAGAAGGCTTGGTGTCTAAGGATACACTAGCTGAACAAGCTCTAGCCCATCCAGACCTACCCTCCTTGCAGGAAAATGACTTCTCAGGGAACCCTGCCCAGCTGCCTCCACCACAGGAGCCCACCAGGTGCAGACTCAGGTGGGCAGGAAGCCAGCAGGAGTCCAGCAGGTCTAAGCCTGGTGGGGTCTGTCCACCCAGCAGAGGCAAACCCCAAGTCGAAGCCACTGGGGTGTAGCCAGGCGTGGAGAGCCAAGCCGTGACTGTAGCCACCTGGTTCACACCTAGGTCGCCTCCAGCAAATGGCCTGAATTTTCTGTGTCTGTGTACTCACCTGACCAAAGCAAGTGATGGTGGCCCAGACCCCATGGAGCTGTGGTATGAACTAAGTGAAAAATGAATCCAAGCCAAGTGGTCAGTCTTTGAAATCCCTTATTATTATTACTATCACTATTGCTGTTGCCTTTTTGTCATTTATTGCTAGCTGATCCTTCCACCTAGACCAAAGCCTACCTTCGCATTCCCAAGGCCACTGCAAGATTCAGGGGTGTGACAGGTAATAGAAGGATGCTCCTCTCTCCAAAACATGCCAGCTCCCTTGTTCCTCATCCTTTAAGTACTTGGCTACCATTCTAAAATACCATAAATATAAACAGAGATTATGTTCTCCCTGTTCTGGAAACCAGGAGGCCAAGATGAAAGGACCAGTTATTGGGTTCTAGTGAAGCTCCTAACTCCTGACTTGGAGATGTTCCTCCTGACTGTCCTCCTCGGGCAATATATGACTGAGTGGTAAAGGTCTCCATCCTGACCAGGGAGCTTTAACGAACAGAAGCAGCAAGACATGTCCCTGTCCTGTTCCCAGAACAGGGACGAGAAGAAGGGCACTGAACCTTCCTGCCCACCCAACCCGTAAACACAGTTTAATCACAAGGCAACATCAGACAGAGCCGGATGGAGAGATGGTTGGCAATGCCCTGAGCAGCACTCTCTCACAGTGTCAAGGTTATGAAAGACATGGGGTCTGAGACGCCCTTATAATCAAGAGTATTCTGAGGAGATGTGACAGCTGCATGCAAGGGCTCATCCTGCATGGGACCTTGGGACACAGAGAGGATGCTACTAGGGAAATTCAGCTCAACATCATCTGTGGCTTAGTTGAGTTACTCTAACTGTACGAACGTGAGTTTCTTCTCTAATTAAGGGCCCTGGTTACATGAAAAGTTAAAATTAGGGAAAGGTAGGTGGCAGGTTTGTGGGAACCCACTGCATTATCTTTACCACTCTGCTGTAAATCTAAAATTATTTCAGAATAAAATACTTAAAACAAAAACAGTTTTTAACTGTGCTTGGCCTCCATTCAAGCCAATTAAATCACAATCTCAGGCATCTGAAGCTCTCCAGGTGCAGAGAGGGTTGAGAACCACACGTAGGCATCAGAATCCCCTGGAAGGATCATGGAAACACACTCAGAGGCCCCACCCTGTCTCCATTTCAGTGAATGGGATCAAAGCCTCAGAACTGGCATTTCTAAGAGGTTCCCAGACCGAACCTGGCTGTGGCCCCAGGGCCACTGACCTAAATCCTTGTAGCTCTAAGTGTGGCCCTTGGTTCGGCAGCATTAGTGTCAGTCAACTGGAATCTGATTTGAAATGCAAACTTCAGGTCCTGCCTCCCCCTGGAGGCCACAAGTGATTGATTCAATAGGAAAATCTTAGAGGCCTTGCTGTAGCTCCATTGGGCAAGGAGAGGGAGGGGTGGGGACACAGATGCTGAAATGGCAGACCTAGGAGGCTCAATTCCCACCACCTTAACATTCTGTCCTTCCCTCTTACACATAAGAGAAGAAGCAGGAAGAAACACTGGAGGAACTGTGCAACTGTGCAGTCAAAGCCAGAGCCAGGAGAAAGAGGCCTCAGCCCCAGCAGCGATAGCCAGGGCCACGGTGACCTGGGAGGAGGAGCAGCAGACAGCAGGGCTGATGAGCCTTCACAGGAGCAGGCAGACACTGTCCCAGGAAACGGATGTCACAGCTGCAGCCAGCATGTCACATTCTCTCTTCCAAGGGACAACTCCAGGCTACACTAGCTCACAGGAAAGAAGGAAGGAGTGGGGGAGAGAGAGAAGGAAGCCACAGGAAGGAAACAGGGAGGATGGAAAATGGGCAGAGGAAAAGAAAACATGGACACTGGAGTGAGAGACTTTGGACCCAACAGGCCTTTATCATGCTTGGCTTCGACCAAGACTTCTGCAGTTAAAGCTTGGGCATGGGGCTTTCTCGAAGCTCCCCTTGAGCAGGAGTACAGGGACGGAGAGCAATGATACCAGGTGAGCACCAGGTCTACAAAGCCTCTGTTAAACAGGAGCCCTTCCCCCCACCCAACCAACATCACAGCTCTGCCAGTTTTGTTTTTCCTGGTTTTGTTCCTCCTGTCAGCGAAGACCTTGAGGGTCTCCAGCTCTCTACTTAGACCCCAGCTCCCACCTGTGCTGCTCCCTTCCTGACCACTCGGCTCAGGTGTCACGCTCCTCACATCTGCCCAAACCCACCAGCTCTGCTCCCCAGGGCCTGCGTGGGTGCCTCTTAGAGCCACTTTTGTTGTTAGCTACACTTTCCAAGCTCTGCACCAGTGGCAGGAGGGCCCCAGGCAGCCTGCAGAGCTGAGACAGGCCATTTCTGACCCCGACCAAGAAACACTCCCCAAATTAACCTGGCCAGTGAAGCATCACCCCTTACTGGATGGATGACTGTGTGGCTTCTCAAAGGCTGATTTTCTCATCCTTGAAAATCTCAAAGTATCCTGGACTCTCAGTGTTTGTGCATTTACTGGGCATCTTCTGCAAGCCAGGACATCTGGGTAACAGCCCATATTTGAAAGCCATACAACTCTAGCACCCAAGGCAGCACTAGGAGCAAATACAATCCTTACCTTGGCCCTGTGGAATCAAAAGCAAAGGCAAATTGCTAAAACTCTCTGAGCCTAGGTTCCCACGTCTACAAGACGAGGCTAAGGACCGCTCCACCTTCAGAGGGCTGATGAGACCACTTTGTGAAAGGCATTCAGTAAAAACCAGCCTACCCCCTTCCTATTGTCAAGCTGCCCTGTACCCCCAGTTCTCCTTTCCTCTCTGCTCCACCTGGATAAATGTTCTGGGTGCTGAGCTCACAAGCAGCATGCTGATGTATTAGATTCCAGTGCAAAGGAAGCCAACCATCACATCAAAGGGAAAATGCAAATAACCATTACCTTGAACAGAAAAGACATCCATATTTACTTCAGTGGCTATAAAAGATAACATAAAATATAATATGTGCCATGAATCCTCAGGATTAACAACAGATCTTGCAAATTATTCTTGCAGGTCCCTGGACCCATCTAACTGGTCGCTAAAAACAAGTGATTTTTTTCAGGAAATAAGAATAGCAAGTCCTTTCTGAACACTAGAAAATCAACTCGTTGTATCATGAATTAAGAGAACAGAAAATGAGACTCAGATTCAGGGTCTTCTGCCCCTATGAATGGGATGGAGCAAGATCTGAGAGATTCAAATACAGTTACCATCTGGAAGCGTGGGTGCATAGGAGCTAGGACTTTCCAACCCGAGGGTCTCAGGGATCTGGAGACCACCCTGATATAGGAGTTACAGCAGGAGTTTGGGGGTGTCCCAGAAGCAGAAGCAGAGGCACAGATGGAGAAGGGGCAACCTGTACTGCAGCAGGTGAAAACAGAATTTAAACAGGCAGCGAGAGGTTTCCAAATGGAAACTGAGGCACAGTGACCAGTTTCAGCAGGAAGAATAAGGACTCCAGAAGGACTGAGAAGATGAGGCAGAACCCCAAAGGGGAACTGGAGCCGTCAACCAAGAACCGGAAGGGTAAGTGAGGAAATGATTAGGAGAACACGCGGGTCTGTAGGGGAAACAAAGTCAGCCTGTGAGCTCCCAGCCCTCCAGTCTGAACACCTCCAGTCAAGGCCTCAGAGTCTTGGAAGGAAAGCTACATCTCCAAGAAACGGCCCCTCAGTGGAAGGAATCTTACTGCTTAGAAGGATCAGAAGGACAAGGAGCCAAGGAGCAGATAACCTAGTAACCAGTCCTCAGATCCACTACTGGCTGGTGTGGATTTGCTCTGAACCTTAAAATCCCATCATCCAAGCTCTGGCCTTATTCTCCTATGTCTCCCTTTGAAATCCAATAGAAACAACCGACAGGAGCCATCCAATCTTGGGGAAGGCCAGGGGCACACTCGGGATGGGTATGTGGCTGGGGTGAAGCAGGAGTCAAGTGAATCAGGATGAACAGGCCCTGAAAGTCGAAGAGGATTTATTGAAGCACAGTATAAATAATACCAAAGAGACCACCACAATAGCAGAACATGCAGCTGCCCAGCGTCGTCTCCCAGGTGGTGAACTGCGTCACTCAGCTGCGACGCCTCTGGAAGGGACATGCCAAGGGGAGCCCGTTCTCCAGCAGCTTCAGAGACAGGGCTCACCTCCAACAAAATCAAGCTTCCTGTTCATTCAAGGTGCCCTCGGTAGCACACACGGTCTACACTGACAATAAGAGTGGTTAACGGAAATGAGGTGACAGGCAAGCCAATGGCAGACCCAAGAATGGGGAGGCAGCTGCTGCCACTTCCCCCTGAAGGAGGAGAAAAGCCTGTTCCATGGCACAGCATGTGGGCCCTGAGACACTCGATGCAGCATAAGAAGTAGTTCTGAAAGTGGAGCATGTTGGTGTGTGGACAGTGCCCCTGGGACTGCAGACCACCACAGGAAAGACAGGGTGGAGACGAAGGAAACAGCAATGGTGAAAAGACATGACAAAGGGTAGGCACAGGACACCCACTACTCAGTGTGGCGCAGGGAAAAGCCAGCAGAGCAGGGCGGAGACCCAGCCGGTCAGCCTCAGGCCCTTCACGCGTAGAAGGAGTTCGTAAACGTTGATCTGCCACAAACTAATGGCCTCGCGGAAAGAAATCTGGGTCCTTCTGAAGAATGAACAGGTAGTTTTCTTCTTGTGCCTGGAAGAGGGGAGAAAAGAAGAGAGAAAGAAGTAAGAAACAGTAGCTCAGAATCAGATGGCAGCTTCAGCTGACTCATTAGTTCCTTGTCCTGAGAACCACTCTTAGTTTGTGTGATTATAGCACTGCCCAATCCAGGCTCAGAGGGACTCAGATATTCCACAGGAGTTATTCACAAAAGTTGAGTAAATAAGAGCTTACCCAAGAGTTCCCCAGGGAATCAAGGGTCTAATACACCCAATGCATAGAACATTCTAATGATTCTTTTTCCAAAAGTATAGCAACCACATACTAATCCAGAATCCCCAAACTCAAATGCAATCAAATGCTCTGAGCCTAAGATTCATTTAGAAACCCAGTCAGGTAATCCTATGAGGCTAAGACTATTACAGATTAGCCAGGGACAATTCCTTCTGGGCCAAAAACAAGACACAATGAAAACTAGTGTTTATGAAGATGACCTATTCAACATTACATCTCCTAAACTCTCAGAGGAAGAATGAATCACAGCCAGCCCTTTTAGCATGCAGTATATTTTGCTGTACTCTAATTTGATACTTGACATAGGTACATGATATATGTGGTCAAATCCTTTGGTTCCCAAGATGACCCGTTCCCTGCCAGGATGGATGGGCTGGGACCAGATGGCAGGCCAGGCCTCCTCTCTGCAGTGAGAACTTTTCAGCAGAGCAGGACCCTTCACATGTATTCCGCACACCACCTGAAGGCCTGGAACCTTCCATCTCTGGAGCTGTCTCCCTGAGTAAGGCCCCTTCTCCTTATCAACTCTGCAAGGGCACCACAGCCATTAGAATGGCCTGGGATTCCCAGAGAGCCTACTTACCACTTCCCCAAGTCATAATCAAAAGCAGAGCATTGGCCTACCTCCCTGTAAGTCTCAGGACCACTTAGAGATAGGGTGGCACCAGAGCCTTCTGATGCCAAACCCAGGGGAGGGGAGGAGGAGGCTGAGAGTCTCAGAAAACATTTCAAACCGATGGGAGGAATTTCCTGGAAGACCGAATAGAGGAGATGCAGCCCTAGGATGTACAAGTGATTCTCGGGCCACCCAAAGGCACTGCCAAGCCTGCTGGAGCTGACTGTCCCTGTCTTGCTCCACAAGGGGTTGGAGATTGGGACTAGCAGTCAGGGCTCCATAGACTGACAGGTGGGGAAAAGCAAGGCAGACAGTAACCAGGGAAAGGCCAGGGAGGAGAGGGGGTGCGGGCAGAGGCAATGGCAGGAGGCCACACTCACTCTGCCAGTGCCCTGATGCAACACCGTGACATGTTGAGGAAGGAGCTGGCACTGGCCCGGGTGCCCAAGGTGGCCTCGATGCTACGTAGCAGGTCGTTGGTCTTGAGGATCAGCAGCATCTGGCGAGGTATGTGATTGAGGAGCTGGCTGATCTGGGGCAGGTAGGTGGCCGCATTGTTGCGGATCTCTGAATCCTGAAGCAGCAACAAGGAGACAGAAGCAAATGGTTGGTGTAAGAAGTAGGGACCAGAGTGGTGAAGGTCTGGCGCTCCCGGCACAGCTGTCCTGACATCCCAAGGATCCTTCTCAAGGGAAGTCTGAAGACCTGGACAGGAGGACCCAGCACAGCAGCACATCCAGAAGGGCCAGATGACCCTCTCTGCTCTGACCACCTATTTGAGGATCCCTGCAGGTGAGTCATGTCCCTCATCAATGAGCCCAGGCTGACAGAGTCCACAGAGCTGAGCTTCAGACTCCCACACAGCTCCCCAAACCCAGCTCCCCACTAGATCCACCTGCTGCCCATAAGCCACACTTGATCACTAACCCTACCGTCTTGTGCTGCCACCATGTGAGGTGCTGATGTCCCCAGAGTGGGGTGTGACACTCGCCCTGGATGCTGGGAAGCAGCCGGGCTTCCCCCTCTTCCCTGTCTCTGAGCTGTATGAGTCCAGGTAGACAATCAGCTGGCCGAATTCTAGGCCTGCCAGTGGGCTCTGACCCTTTTAAAGCCTCCAGAAAAATGCTGATGATGATAGTGTTAATGGTAGTGTGATGAGGGGGGCAACACACATGGGGAGATTACCAAGTAAGCCAGGTACTTTAAAAATGCTTGCAGTATTCATTTATTTAACCCTCATAACGAGTCTACCACATTGCCTATATTATCCCCATTGGTTATTGTATGAATCACAAATATAACCCAAAAGGCCCACGTGTTCAGAGGGTGGGCTTTTAAAAAAAAACCCAGGGGAGGAGGCAGAGGCTGCTGGAGCAGAAGAATGTCTCTAAAGGGTGTTTCCTGTTCGAGGCCCCTTCTGCTCTGGCTTTTTTGCTGGTCTTTCACTTCCCAGATGCCATGAGGTCAGCAGCTTTCCTCTGCTATGCCTTTCGCCATGTTTCTACCTTAGAACTAGTGTACCACAGACTGAAACCTCTGACACTGTGAGCCCACAACAAACCCTTCCTCCTTAAAGGTGTGTCTGTCAGATCCTTTGTCCAAAGCAATGGAAAGCAAATCATTGAGATAAGGAAGCTAAAGCACTGGGAGTCAAGCAACCTGTTTAAAGACAACAGCACCTAAGTGACGGGTTAGGATTCAAACCCAAGCAGCCTGGGTCCCAAGCCCATGGTCTCCCTATCCGGCTGTACTGCTCTCCAGCTCACAGGAGGACTATGTGACCCTGAGCAAGTCCTTTCATTTCTCTTGACCTCCTAGCAGGCCAGACAGTCCTAAAAGGCAAAACACAGCCAAGCACTCGGTGCCAGCTGAAGTCCTTCCAAGGGCTGGCAACACTGCCAAAGGCCTCACCACTCAGCCACCTTCTGCAGCAGGAGCAGAATCCACAGTCCTTCGAGAAGCATGAGCAAACTGCTGATAACCAACTCACTGAAAAACTTAAAATGTCCCTCAGGCAGGAGCTATCAGACTGGAACATCTCGATATAAGCCAGAAGCCAGACAACAAGAGGTAGCCCGCTATCACAGCTGCAGGTCACCTTGCTTGAATGTGAAAGCCAAATCAAGGCCTGGTTCACTACGGAGCCCCCTCCTCAGCCAGGCCAGAGCTGGCGGGCTGACACGGCTCTCTGCCCAAACAGAAGACACCCACACCTCCCAAGGTGCCTTTGCCAGTAGCTCTCAGAGCAACATAGTTGCAAGGCAGGACATGTGCCAATCAAGAGTATCTGTAGTACACCCTGCCAGTTGTCTACTCAACAGCCACCTTCTTCTCTTTTGTGAAAAGAACTCAAGTTTTGTTCACTTAACTCCTTGGGGGTCAAGCTTTCCAGGGACTCAGAGCTGCTTACTACCCTCAAGGCAAAATCTTTACTGTCAGCCAATGTGAGCTCTGAGCACTGATCCCCACCATGTGATTGGTGTAGGTAGGGACATGTGATAAGTTTCTGGCCAATGAGACACAAGAACAAGTCTTTTGGGGGATTTCTTGCTCTTCTTGCTACATAGTGAGTTCAGGCCAGTCTGAATTAGAACAAGTGAGACCTTGTCTCAAGATGAGCGAACACAGCCCCTGATTCCTGCCTCCACTGCCACCTTAGAATCATGAGAGGAGAGCCAGGAGAATTCCTGGAGTGGGCCAGAGCCCCTGAACCTGTCTCCCCTGACAGAATAAGTCCTTATTGTATAGGCCATGTTTCGCTGGGGAGAATATCCTCCCTGACACAGTGACAGGGTTCCCTTGATCCGAGATGAGAACAGAGCTCAGAAACACAGAGCCTTTCTGTCCCACACATTCAGGTCACCATCCACCCAGGTTCTCCTCCAAATGACCAGATGGAGTTAGTGTCCCCATGATTCATACAAATGCTTGTCTACCAGAGTTGGTCCCAGTACTGCCTGGACCTTACTCAAAGATATATAAGACCGTGTCCTGGCCCTCCTGGTGCTAAGCATGCAGCTGGAGAGTCAAGATGTGCAGACAAACAGCCCGCAAGGGACTACGATGTACTACTCACGAGTGATACAAGCAGGAAGGGGCAACTGGCGGCCCAGGTGGTAAGGAAGAGTTTCCTGGAAGAAGTAAGACTTCTTCAGAGAATGGTGTTGTAACTGGGTCTTTATGAATGAACAAGAACACAAAAACAAAATTCTATCTTAGTTAACAGAGATACTATCCACTGAGTACCTTCTATGTGCCACATGACCTTGCTCAGCTATTCAGTGGCTTTAAAGATCATCTGTATGCCAAAAAATTCCAAACGTATAACCTGAGCCTGGGCCTCTGTGTTCATCTTCAGTTTTAAACTTTCTATGACAGCCCCAGAGAATCAGTGGCCAGTCTCCACTCAAACATGTCCTTCCCAATGTCTTCCCTGTGTCATCCTCCACCCTAAAATTTGTCCCCCAAAGCAATGATGCAGCCTTGACTTCTTTCCTTTCCCTACACCCCACCCTACAGAAACTCCTCTCAGTCCCAACTCCAAAATACACAAGGGATCACTCGCTTCTCTCTTTGTTCTTCCAGTATGAACTGCGCCTCTGTCACTTGTGGACCTGGAAGCTTGGGCTTGCCTCCTACCTGATTGCCCCACTGCACAGCTGCCCTATTCAGAGGGTATACTTAAAATTGTGGTCATGGGGCAGGGATTTAGCTCAGTGGTTCCAGTGTCTGACTGGCAAGCTCAAGGTCCCAAGTTTAATTCCAAGTAACCACATACAACAATACCAGGCATGGTGGCTCACACTTGTAATCTCAGCACTCAGGAGGCAGAGGCAGGAGGATTTCTGTGAGTTCAAGGTTGGCCTGGACTACATAATGAGTTCAGGGCCAGTCTGAACTACAAAAAGTGAGACCCTGTCTCAAAAATAAATAGATAAAAATAAAAAATATAAAAATAGTGGTTGTGAGCATCTTCTCTTGTTTATAGGCTGTCAAAAGCTTGGCTTTATACCATCTATTATGATTTACATCTCATTCCTCAAAAGTCTCATGTATTCAGTGGTGGGGCTTTCAGAAGATAATTGGAACATGAGGGTTCTCTGCACATCAGTGGATTAATCCATCGATGGGTTTATAGCTAAATGTTAGGAGGCAGCCTGGTCAAAAAGGTGAGGCATCGGGGTGTGGATATAAGCTTATCCCTGGATCCTTCTCTCTCTCCTTCCTGGGTATAATGAGGTGAGCAGCTTGCCTCCAACACACCCTTCTGCCATGCCATTTCTGCCTTAGAGGCAGCTAGCCATGGACTGAACTCTCTGAAACCATGAGCCAAAATAAAGCTCTCCTCCTTAAATTGTGCATGTCAGGTATCTTGTCCCAGTGATAGGAAAGAAAATACTACACAAAAAATAAATCTGAATTTTCTTTTTTTTTTTTTAGGTTTTTTTTGAGACAGGGTCTCTCTTTGTAATTCAGGCTGGCCCTGAGCTCAGCCTCAAACTCAACACAGCAATCCTCCTGCCTCTGCCTCCCTAGTGCTGGGATTACAGGCATGAGCCCCCATGCCCACACTGTGGTATGTGGTACTGGTTGCTGCTGGGTGTGAGTCTCCACACTCAGAATAGGTATGTGGTTACCGGGGAGCGAACCCGGGTCCTTGCACTTGGAAGACAGGCGCCGGAACCACTGAGCTAAATCCCCGGCCCAAATCTGAATTTCTTTGCAAGACCTTATGAGGTCCCTTGTGATTCTGCCCCTGCCCAGACCTCCCAATCCTTCTCGTTCCACCATCCTACTCTGCACTCCAGACCACACTGAGCTTTCCTCCCTCTGGGCGTCAGAGTGCTGGGAATACCTCGCTTGAGCTCTTTCTGAGGCCAGTGCCTTTCTTGTCCTTTCCATCTCAGCTCAAAGGTCAACTCCTCACCGAGGTCCTCTCTGAACACCATCTCATCCTTCCACACACTGCCTGGCCTATTACCTCCATGGCACCCCTCACCTGTGATTATCTCACGTACCTTTTTGTTCACTTGTGTACAGTCTGTCTCCCTCAACCAGAGAATAAATTAAACAAAAGCCTATCTGTCTGTGTATCACAAGATTCTCAGCATCAAGCCCTGCATCAAGCAAAAACAAATGTTTATGGGGTAAATGAACTTGAAGGACTTTAGGTAGACACTTCCCCTGCAGCATAAGTAAAAGAGAAATAAATGTCCCTGTCATCCCTACTTTACAAAAGAAGAGATTTTTGCTTTAGTCTCAAGATGAGGAGCCCTAACGCTGTAAAGCCTGGAGAAGTGAGTCCCATCAAGCTTCCTGGAAGTCGATGTTAACCTGTAGTAATGTGAAGCCAAGAGATGGCAAGAAAGGGATTCTGAACCCACGTGAGATTCTGGTTTCAGATACTGCTAAAGCCACTGGCCAATCAGCTGTTTGCAGGGGAGGATTCCAAGCCCCAAGATGCAACAAGAATACCTAAGATCACGCTGCCAGGAAGGAGAGAGGCTGGAACTAAAGCCCAGACTTTCTGATAGTACAAGAAAGATCCTTTAGTGAGCACGGACTTCAGCGGAACCTCAGGTCTGTCCACCACTGAGATATAGGCCAGGATAGCTGGGCCTGGAGACAGACGGAGTGGATGGACAGAAGTCATTTCCATGAAGGAAGGTGAAGCCCCCTGGAAGGAAGCCCACCTGAGCGAAGAGAAATGAGATGGCCCTGTGCACCTCTATTAGGGGAGAGCCAAGGTGGGCCTCAAGGAAGAAGTAGTCCCAGGATCTGTCCCCAGCCACTCCACAGGGCTTCTACCTAGGTCCACAGAGAAAGGAGCAACCGACAAAGACAAAATAACCAGCTCAAGTACAAA
>PVIR01007730.1:0-59745 GCA_004026965.1 Petromus typicus | reverse complement strand
GTTGGCATAAATCCACTCCCTCAGATTGATGCTCCTTTTATTTCTTCCATTTGTACAGTGTTTCTCCAGTACAGGAATGACTCCATTTTGTTACACCAGTGTGCTTAATAGTTTCTCCTGCTAAGCTTTATGCTCAGTCTATAAAGGTACCTTCAATCAACAAAGTTGAAGGATTCAAGTAAACAAACTTAATAACAATTTTCCCTTCTTTGGTTCCTTCCAAAATGCAAACGTCTTCACCTTCATTTCTCTCCCTGCTACAACTGTTCGGCAACAAACAGTCGAGCAGATCGTGTCTGCATAGTATTCGTTCACACCTCTGGAGACAGGAGAAATGTATCGCGGCTGGTATTTCTGTGAATGACTGCGATATAATGTGAACAAAAACTCTAATGCTCCCTTGAAATAAAATCTTCTTATTGTTCATAATACAGTGCAAAGGAAATAGAATGAGCTAGAAAGCTATAAGAATTTAATCTAGTCGACTTTATAAATAAGAATTAAGATTCACTAGGCAACAAAAATGTAATTACCCTCCCCCTACTAACAGCACCCTAATTTAGACCCTGCACACAAAAAAAGCTTTCAGGTTATAAGATAACTTTGCATTAAAGTCGTAGATGAGCCGTGATATCATTCTCTCTCCCGCAATGTGGTCTGCTTACCTTCAGCTTTAATAATACCATCACGCTTCTCACCTCAAGCAACTCAAAACTTTACACTCAATTCTGCAAAGCAGTGGGGAAAAAAAAGAGCTGTCACGGATCAAACCAATGACCTCTACTCTTTGGCAGGTTTGGTAATGGCATTAAAACGTGAAATCTGCAGCCAGCCAGTCACAGTCACATCCCCCAACTCAAGAAACAGCACCTCTTAAGTTACCAAAAGATAAAAGCCAATCTCTGGAAATGTGAAACAAGCACACAGGCTACACATGATCCATAAGGGCATCGAACATTCTCTCTGGGACTGAGATATTAGAAATTAAAGACCCAGAAATTAAAATATTAAAAGAAATCCATCGCTGATGATGTAATGAAAGGTATATTGTTATCTTCTTTCTAGTAATTATGACTATGAGCACATCTGTGATCTTTGATTTTTCCACCTATTAAATGCAATAATGCAATCTACATGAGTCTGATGTGATAATGTTTAACACTCACACATCAGATTTTTATTGATTTATGTATTCAGAAGAATGTGAAATAGATAATTTCTGGTACTACTCCTACATCATTCATTCACTCAACAATTCATTCAGGAACTTAGCAGACACTACTCTATCATAGGAAATGTAAATACCAATAAAAGATAGCCACTGACCCCAGGGAGCTCAAAGTTATGCTCTGTGCTCACCAAATAGTAGTCATTAGCTACACGAGGCTGTTTATATTTAAATAAATTAAAATTAAATTTAAAAATTCAATTCTGTCACTGCACTAGTCATGTTTCCAGGGCTCCAGTGCCACACACATCTAGCAGCCAGCAGAGTGGACAGGGCCAACATTTCCATCACTTCAGGAAACTCTACAGGACAGCACTGGCTAAGACTGGCCAAGACTGTCAAGGAGAATTAGGAGGTACCTTTCAACATTGGGAAAGTTGGCAAGAGAAAAGATGTTCTCATGAAGGTGACACCTTTGAAAATTCGGAAAGTCTTGTTTCTTTTGCATGAAAAGGGCAGACAAGTGGCTACATGCAAAAGCACAGAACAATCTGGGGCATCCTGAATTCCAGGAGGGCAAGCCACTCCCTGGCTGCCGGGTGAGTGCATGGAGAAGCAGCAGTGGTGAAAGGTAAGCCTGGGGGGATAGGTACAACCCAACGCCATAGACTCACCAGTCAAACCTGGGTCCTGGACTCAATCTGAAGACAGAGAAACTGGAATAGCAGAGTGCTCGTCAGATGTATCTACTACAGAACTAGCCATGCTCACAAGATAGAACAATGATTTTCCCAATCAATGATTTTCTCCTCTGGAGACACACAAGGATCCTCCTCTGGAAAGCTTGCAAAAATGCTGATGCCAGGATCATTGCCCCAACTGAATCTGATCTATTTCTGAGTAAGGGGCCCATGCTTCAGGAAATTCTAAAATCCCCAAGTGACTAGTCTGCATTCAGGGTTGAAAACCAAGAGAGATGACAAATAGACTGTAGTTAAGCTAGAATGAAGAAGTACAAAGAAGAGTGTATTGCAGCAATCGTACCAAGGAGGAATGGAGAACTCCTCTCACACAGAAAGGGGCAACGGGAAGCAAAGACTGGTTTTGGTGGACATTTTTAACATAGAATCCATATGATATGGAAATCCAAACTGAAGTAACAAGAAAAAACAGACCAATAAGATTTCTTTCTTGCAGCAATTATAACAAAGACCAGGGATGCTAGAGCTTGGAAGGAAAAATGTACCACCATATCAGGTTTTATTTTAATTAAGTAGTATTTAAACAATGGGTCTCACCATGTTGCCCAGGCTGGATTCAAATTCCTGGGCTCAAGTGATTTTCTTGCCTCAGCCTCCCAAGGACTGTTTCTGTACTTCCAGGTATGCATTAACTGCATCCATCTTGTTACCTAGGTCTGTGTAGAGGCACTGCCCACCAAGCTCTCTGAAGTATCACTTAGAGTGGTTCAAGAGACCACAGAAAATCCAAGTTGAGTATCCCTTATCCAAAATGCTTACAACCAGAAAGTCTTCCGGATGTTGGCTGTATGACACCAAACTGTTTTGAATTTGGAAATACCTAAAACATAAAATGAGGTATCTCAGGGATGGGACCAAAGACTAAAAGTATAAAAACCCATTTATGTTCCATACATACCTTACACAAAGGTAATTCTACACAGTATTTTTACCGCACCTGTGTATTAAGTGTAACTTGTCATATATAGCCAGGTGTGGAATCTTCCCTTCATGGCCTCACATCAGCACTAAGCACCCTCAGATTTTGAAGCCTTCCGGATATCAGAGCTTTGAATGAACAAGATTCTGCTAGAGAACTCAGGACCCTGAGAGGAGGCCTAGAGTAGCTTTTCAGAATCCTTACTAAATAAACTATTGCCCTTAAAACTTTTTCTATGGAAACAACTTACAAAGACATGCACTTGAGGCATCTGCTCCATGCCCAGCGAGTTCGCACTGTGGTAAATTAATCACCGCTTTGCCTGGCATCACTACAGGGCACGGTGATTCTGTCCCAGGAACTATGTTCACTGGCCACATGAATTTCGACTCTCTAAGCTTCAAATTCTTCAGAGGAAGAAGGCTGAACTACAGCTAGATGCTACCAAGTGGCTCCTCTAGTTCTAAAGTCAAAGGATCTAAAGGAACAGAAATGTCACGTATAATCTACAATAGTTTTTCTCCGACTTATACATGCAGTATATTATGAGACTCCTATTTCTCTGCATTCTCAGATTATTGACTGTATGCTCCTGAGACTGTATATTTCAGATCTTCTGTGCAAACTGCAAAACTTGTGAAAACCTTGTTTACTTGTCTTCAAATTAGTCATCAGATAGACATACTCAACACATAAATTTAATTCTGAACACCAGTGTTACCATTTTTTTCTTCTACAATGCTAAAATTAGAGCTGCAAACTCCAACGCCCATAGGGCAAGAGGGCCACAGTAACCACAAAAGCAATGCAGAGGAGCACGGCAAATCCTAGACTGTGCCCACCCAAGGGGAGCCACAATCCAAGTCCAGGCTACAGCGACACCTGGGACAGTGGCTTCCCCACTGCTCTGACTCTCTCAAAAGCCCGTAACCTGAAACTGATGTAGGTGAAGTCATTTCATGTGTCAACACTGAACAACTCAAACTATTTTCATATGTTCTGCAGACCAGACACAACAGGTAGGAACCTGACAGTCTATGCAGTGCTATCCTTCTAGGGAACCTTAAAAGCATAAGATATACGTAAAATAAGAAGGAAAACCCTCTTATACCTCAAAGACAGTCTGACTGGGGGTTTGCATATGAGTGTTATTGGTAATCCAGCACAATACTCGGTGCTGCCTTTCTGCTAAGTCTGGAGAGAAATCTCCTGTAAATGGCATTTATTCCTATGAAACATCTGCGGGGTTAGAACGGAGAAGAAAATGCTCGATAAATGAATCCTCTGAATACCAAATATCAGGTGCACATTCACACCTAGCGATAAAGATGTGCTGGTTTATATTCTGCTGAGAGCAGCCATATATCTGTCTGTCACTCTATGCAAAATAGAAAAAGTGTTTATTTGGCTTCAATACCACTCACCTTTCACAACACTTCTTTTTTTTTTTTTTTTTTTTCTTTTACAGGAGTTACTGAATGTCTGGCAGACATTAGAGGGATGAGGCCAAGTGTGCACAGCCATGCCATTACCCTCTTCTTCAAAGTATAAGGAAATGTGATCTCCTGCTACTAGGTCACCTTATCCAGGGATAAAGTGCAAAAGAGAGGCACTGAGAAAAACAGCAGGTCTGGAAGAGAGGAGTTGTCCTGTACCTTTTAAGGACTCTGTCAGAGAGAAATGCAAGAAAAATTATCAAAGGAAGCCCAGATGGAAAACAAGAATGGACAGTAACTACAGATGCCACTTGACTTGTGATCAGGTTCCCCCTCAATAAAACGACTGTAAGTTAAAATTACTGTACGTTGAATCTAGGGTTGATTATGCAGGCCTGTAATGGGATGCTGAGGCAGGAGGAATGTGGGTTTAAAGCTAGCCTGGGATACACAAGGAGCCTCTGTCAAGAAAAGAAAAGGGTGGAGTGGGTGAAAAAAAAGTCAAAAACATACTCAATACACCCAACCTACCAAACTCCCAAGTGAGCTCACAGAACACCAGGTTTCCAACTGTTCCCCTGAGACCCAGGGGTGGGGTGAGGTGGAGCCCAGCTGACCCTGCAGCTTCCTCTAATCACCACAGAGGCTCCGAATGCATGTCACGAGCCTGGGAAAACTCAAAACTTCCCTGAGTAAAGATCAACATTGAACCACAGTAATATCACCGGAAACTTCCTGGTGACCCCTTGGATTTTGGGTTCATCCTGCAACAAGTATGGTGTCACAACTGAGGGTTCTCTTGCTCTCAACATGGCTCCTCAAGAAGGGGCTTTTTCTGAAGAACAAAGGAGAGAGGCTCTGAAGGCAAGTACTCTGGCACATGATTTGGCTCCCCCAAGCAGAACGCAGTACTGATTTCCCCATCTAAGTGATCCGCCCTGAGCAAGTCTTTCTTGCCACGTTCCCCAGTTTATGTCTTAAGTGAGAAAAGGCTCTCTTGGCAAATCCTTAAATTCTACCTGTAGGTGAGAGGGAAGGGAACAAACAAAGGATGCAGGAAGGAGGAGACATAGGCTGGGATTGATGAGGCTGGTACATGAAAGAAGGGAAGAAAACAGACAGGAAACCAAATTAGAGTGGAAATGAGAGCAGAAGAGGGCAAGAGAATCGATGTTTAATGTGTACCAAGCACCACCCTAAACTGTTGCTATCCCTTTTAATAGATGAGGAACCTAAGGTCCAACAAGGTAGCCAGTCCCAAGTCAGATAGCCAATAAATGGTAAATCACACTCAATTCTAAGGTCCAACAACTCAATCTCCATGACACTATTTCCAGTCTTGCAAAACTGGAAACTACCGAACAATACTGAACAAAAGGAGGTGAAGATCAGACCACAGGCAAGAGAAGAAAGGAAGCCTTCGAACTGCTTGTGAAGGAGGCATACAAGAGTGCCTGGATGGATGGATGGATGGATGAAGGAAAAGTCTGAGCTGAGATAAGTGAAGGCCTTGCTGTCCCTCTGAAGATGGAGTGACATAGATGCTCCATCCTGAATCAGACTGCTTAGTACAACACATAACTTTCCTGCTCTCAGTGAGGCAGCCAGCTGCAACAGAATCAGAATGGGTTCATGTAGGCACCCACAAATCCGACCACTCATCAATTTCCCAGAAAAACCATCCACAGAGCCAATGGCTTGCTGAAAAAGACTTGAATTCTATCACGTGTATGTGTGCACCTGTGTGTTTACTGATGACAAATTATATCTGAATCTCAGAGCACCTCTAATCTAACTCTCACTCTTTTACTAATTATAACTAGCTCTTTCAAAATCAGGCACACACGTATGTCTATATTTTTATTACCCAGATGCGACAACACTTTTCTAAGTTGGAAATGTCCTTCCATGATATTGCCCCAACCCTTCCATACATGAAAACAGCCCACACTAAGACCTCAAATAAAATCATCAACAATAACAAAAAGTTTGTTCCCCGTCATTACAGAGGTTTGAAATGATTTCTCACTAGTAAGATCAGTACTGTTCAATACATGCGTAAGAGAGATGATGGTGGGTGCCAGCATCCTTGCATTTGAGGAAGCATGTGATTCTACCTGGCCAGCCCAGGAACCTTCCCCTGAAGCACTGTACTGGGGAGTCTAGACTGCATTTGGTACTAAGAAAGAACTCTGCCACCTTTCCACTAGAAAACTGGATGGTCCTGCAATCAAAATGTTACTGCTTGCTTCTCCCAACCTACTTGCCATAGGTGACATCTGCTACAGCACATGGAGGCAACACAGAGGGCATCAAAGAATAAACTGAGTTCTCTGGGCATGCTTCCTAACACATCTCTGCCCATGTGGCTGCGTTCCATCTGAAAGCTGTCTTTGATACAACTTCACACACAGTAGTGAGGGTGCAAGAGGAAGAAAGGGACAACATTCATCTACCACTAACCAAAGCAACTGCCCTATAGGCTAACTTGATGGCTTTAGAATGGCTTCAGCTGGCCCTCAATATAGTCCACCCATGACTGACCGTGTTTCTGGGACCTGAGCACCGATGTACGGCTGTCTCATTACCTAGAACAATCATTCGGTTGTAAGCGCTGCAAAAAATGGAATGAAAACCCCCCATATATTCAGGTGACTTTTAATAAAGCCTAGAAACTTTGCAACAGTCAATGTCACAGGACAGCATCGCCAGGCTATCAGAGAACAGGATACCTTAAAAAAACAGTAAGAAAAAGGGAATGACTCAAAAGCACTGGAGAAAGAATTAACATTTGTAGGCTGACAACATGAGGATGCCAATGATAGTCATCTGATCATGATTACTATTCATAAAAAATTTTAATAACATGCATTATTAGAGGAAGTGGCAATACATGTGTTCCAAACCAGTATTCATAATCAAGGGCGTATTTTAACATTTGATATTGGAATAAGTTGATTTTTACTACCACCTAACTGTTCATCTGACATGGAAGAGTGCTTTTTAAAAAGAAATACATAAAGTTGGGCTAGGGATTTACTCAGCAGCACTGCACCTGCCTGGCAAGATCCAGAGTTGATCTCTGGTACAGCAAAAAGTTAAAATAAATAAATGAATACAGTTACACATACTCATAATGGAAAAAATTCTTGCCCTCCTCCTCCTCATGAAGCACAGTGTCACTTCTAGGACTGAGGTAAATTCCGCGGAGTACTATGGGACCTGTTCTCAAACCACCTTGATACTTTATATTCTTTCTTCTATAAATAACTTTTGTTAGTTCTAAGGCTACAACCAATTCATTTTCTTTCCAGGACATTTGTACTGTCTTTTGATTTTGATCCTGTTAATATAAACAAGTCGATAAAAGTATAATATTTAAATAAAATTCACTTATGTTTTATTTTTATTTTTTGTGGTAAGGGGTTTAGAGTTAAACGTCAGGAAGAAGTATCCTCCAAAGATGACTGTCCACAAAATTACTTAGGAAGGCATGGATACTGACCCTATGAAGATACAAATGGAAACAAGCGAAAAGTAAAGGCTCAACAACAAAAAATATCCCATTTTGCTGCATTTATCTGAATCCAAAAGATCTAAAAAGGGAGAAAAGTGGTCAACAATCTGTAAACAAAGCAACTGCTAAAAACAAGTTTGTATTAAAAACTACCCCTAAATCTTTATCTGCTGAGCAATTAAAATATGAATGCTCAGTAATTGTAAATTGGTTCTGTAAACTATTTTGTGTTCATATCATAGTGAAATATCATATAGCCATTAAAAATGAGACTTTGGGAGAATATTTAGGGACATAGAAAAAATGTTCTTCACTAACCATCAGGAAAACTTGTATTTTAAAAAAAAAGAAAGGCATAGTTTTTGAAACTGTTACATACCTATGGAAAAAAAAAAAAAAAGATCAATTAGAAAACAAAACCAAAACCCACCAAAAAAATTTACAATCAAGTCAGGTAAGCAAGTTTCTCTAAACACTACAACATACCCCAGGTCCTACAGTATTTAGGAAAACAGTACTATCTAGGGAGGAGGAGGCAGAAAGGCCCAAGAGGGCAACTGAGAGATCAGAGAAAGAAGCCCTCAAGATTACCAGGGAAGACTGAAAACAGTAGCAGAAGCTATGCATGACAGTGTATACCTATAGTACCAGCTACTCAGGAGTCTGAGGCAGAAAGCTCACAAGTTCAAAGCTACCCTGGGGAAGTTGATGAGATCTTGCCTCAAAATAAAAAGTAAAAGAAATGTAATTCAGTAGTAGAGTGCTTGCATGGCACACACATAGCCCTCCATTCTATCCTCAGTACAGAAAACAAAGCAAGATAAAACCTAGCAGCAGAACCAAGAGGCTGGGAGGTGACCACTCCAATAAAGGGCCAGGCAGAGAGCTCTTCTGAAGAGTGTGTATGGGTGGGGCGGGGTTTGGGGGGGTCCTTGTGCATATGAACCCTTGTAACTGACTTGGCTGGGTCTACTGTAACCAAGACTCTACAGTGAAAAAAATGCTAGAAACAGAATCATACTTTTAAAAGATAGGGAAAAAAAACAAAGGAAGTGGAATAGATGGACAAAAAAGTAATGAATAAAGTCCAGATATTTCAGAAAGCGAGTCAGTTGTCCAACAGTAGACCAGCCCAGAAGAGAGATTTGTATGAAGCTAGTTATATAAATCATGCTTCCTTTCTATAACCAAGGAAATTTTTTTCATATAAATGAACAAAAAAAAGCTTCTGAAGTCAAATGCTACACAGTTATAAGGAAATATAAGAAAAGAAACAGACTAACATCCTATAGAAAATCCAAGCATATACCAAAAAGTATGCCATTATATATCACTATCCTATTTCAAAATGAAGTAAAAGACATTAAAAATATGATGCATGGGCTGGGGATTTAGCTCAGTGGTTCCAGCACCTATCTTGCAAGCACAAGAGCCAGGGTTCGATCCCCTGGTAACCACATAGAACAACGGTGGTTGTGGAGACTCAAGCCCCCCAGTAATCAATACCATATACCACAGTACCACCAGGTGTGGTGTCTCACACTTGTAATCCCAGTACTAGGGAATTAGAGGCAAGAGAACTGCTATGAGTTCCAGGCTTGCCTGGGCTACATAGTGAGCTCAGGGCCAGCCTAAACAACAGAGCAAGACCTTGTCTTTAAAAAAAAAAAAAAAAAAAGATGCATGATCTGGAAGAATAACAAACCAGAACTGGACGAAGAACAGTAGCTCAGCACTACAGTGCCTGCCCGGCAACTATGAGGTCTCAAGTTCAATTGCCGGCACCAAAACAAATTAGATTAACTAAGAAGTGAAGGAGAAAAAAGTGATTATGGGGAAAAAAAAAAGAAATAAGGAATACACATTCTAGGAGAGAACAAAGTGATATAAGGAAGAATGATTTAAAAGAACTAGAAGGCTAAATGAGAAATTTTTAAAATGTAAAAGATGTGAAGACAAAGATATAAAGGATTTAAGGAAGAAAGCATCAAATATTTAAAGGGTAGAGAAGGACCAACATATACAAAATAGGAATCTGAGGAGCGAATCAAAAAGAAGGAGATGTCCTCTGGCATGAGAAAACAAAGATATAAATGAGTTCTGGAATGTATGCTATATATTGTGAAATAGAAAACATTCAAAGCGTAATGGAGTGAAGG
Source organism: Petromus typicus (assembly GCA_004026965.1). NCBI lineage: Eukaryota > Metazoa > Chordata > Mammalia > Rodentia > Petromuridae > Petromus > Petromus typicus. Next base: position 49,785 of record PVIR01007730.1, on the reverse strand, counting down.
GGGAAAAATAATGAGATTATAACAAAAAGAAAGGAAACAAAGTTTATGTATATGGGGGGTGGGGGTGGGGGTGGTAGGGTGGGCAGGGTTATGGGAAAAAATTAGAATTAAGTTGTGTCATATACTGGTACAAATTCTCATTGTTGAATGCAATCATGATGTATATATGTAATGTACCAATAAAGATTTCAATTTAAATTAAAAAAAGAAAGAGATGTCCAAACACTTGAAACCATAATTCTAATATGATTACTTGAAATATATTGCAAAAATGAAACGATATGTTGAAAGAGGAACTGGAGAATTAAACATATGCATCCAAAATGACCACTACTAACACATATTTTAGTAAAATTACTGGACATAATGTTCATGTCAGAGAAAAGTAGAGTAATATTATTATATGCGAAGAAAATATGCAAACCAACAATTTCATGCAGCAAAAAAAATATGCTTTAAGTATAAAGACAACAGCAAACTTAAAATTCAATGATGCAGGAAGTAGCAATAGCATTTCTCACAGAACTAGAGAAAAGAATCCTCAAATTCAGAGGACACCAGAAGAAACCCAGAACAGCAAAAACAATCCTGGGTAACAACATAAAAGTGAGAGGCATTACAATTCCAGATCTGAAGTTACATTACAAATTTACAGTGATAAGTAGAGCATGATAGTAGCACAAACACAGAAGTGTGGCTCAGTGAGACACAGCAGAGGAGGCAGGAACAACCTCAGGCATATTCAGCTATTTGATCTTTGATAAAGGGGTCAAAAACAGACACTGAAGAAAGATGGCCTCTTTAATGAATGGTCCTGAGAAAACGATCCGTATGCAGAAAATACCCCATACTTTCTCTTATCTGAGAAACTCAACATTCAAATAATCAGCAATATAAAGTGTAAGAAGAAGTAGGGAGATAGATTTTCATTCGATCAAGAGATGGAGAGAGGGGAGGAGGTGAGGAAAAGAGGATGTAAAAAAGAATTAAAATGTGTGATGTACATGTACCAACTCCTCACAAGGAGTATGATGCTAACATATACTATAAAAGTAAGTACTTAAGTATAGAATCATAAGAGACTTCAACATAAAGCCTGGTATTAAGCATTGAAGATATTGACCTATATTACTACAAGTAAAAGAGGAAATTATAGTACAAGCAGCCATATGCCTGGAGAAGGTAGATATAATACAATCATTAAAGAATAATAGAAGCATTCTCAGAGGCTGAAATGGGAGAACAGCCAAGTTCAAGTCCAACCTGGGCAATTTATCAACTTAGTGATACCTTGTCTCAAAATAAAAAATATATATACATAAAATCAGATGGAGTTGTAACAGTACAAAAAGACAGGGTATTGAAAAAAAAAAAAAGGAAAGAAAGAAATAATGGTGTAAGACATGGTGGCACATGCCTGTCCCAGTCCTTGGGAGACTGAGACAGGAGGATCATGTGAGCACAGTAGTTTGAGAACAGCCTGGGCAATACATAAGATTCTATCTTAACAAAGAAAAAGGAATACAGAGGGATCAGGTTTGGTAATCTATAACAAAATATTTAAGTCTTCTTAGTAATCATAACTGATGGTAGTAGTATCAGTATTGTTAGCTTGAGGCTGCAATACATGTGAGATGGACAAACAGGAGCAATTATGGGATATTCCACAGTTCTCTTTTCCCAGAGAATCTAAATTTGTCAGCATGGAATAAGGAAAATAAAGATAAATGCAAAAAAGGAGGTTAAAAGAATTCCTATAACACAGCATATGAAATGACACTAACTGGTTGAATTCAAAAGCCCTAGATACAATGATCAATGCAGTATTATTACATAATATCATTCTGAAACATGAATATCCACTAAAAGAAACTCAAGTTTCTAAAGCAGCAGATTTCAGTTCTCTATGAAGAAATGCACACATGCCTAGCCTGCATGAGGCCCTAAGTTCCACCTCAGCACCAGAAAAAAATATTACAGACATAGGAAAAAAGTACAAGATGACTCTGGAGAATTCTGTCACAGCTTTGAGCAAAGAGACTACCAGACACCAATGAGTTCACAATAAAACAACTGCAGAGCAAAGTTCCACTAATCAAAGACAACTTCATTTTCAATAAAAAAAGGTGGGCAAAGGACTGAAACCTACACATGTTTAAATTCATGGTTCACAAAGATATTAAAATTTAATGGTTACTTTGCAAGGATGACAATGAGTCAACTGATCAGTTTGAAAATTGGTAAACAGCGGGGAAAAACATCCAGCATGCACCTCACATTTCTAAAATGAACAGCACTGCTAGGTAACCAAAGAGTAGATAGACCAAAACTAAAAAAGCATCCAGGCCACTAAACAGTGCAATTAAAATATCACCCTTTAATACTGCCCAGGAAATAATGGCTATTAACATCACAAAAGAAAAGAAAATAAGACCACAAAGTCCCTCTCAGATGAGAAACACAACACACACACACACACACACACACACACACATGACCAGTAGTCCTGCTAAAGGGATCAGACTTGTGCCTTGAGATCCTGCAGCTCACAGAGAAGCAGAGAGGACAGAGGAAGATGGTGAACTAAGAGACAATCAGGAAGATACAGACTTCAAAGTAGGTAGTATTTAAAAAGGAAAGGAATGGATAAGAAACCCAAAGTTTAAGAAACTTAAAAGCTGAGCAAGTTTTTTAAAAGTGGACAGCACTAAGTGATTGTGCCAAAACACGAATATACAGGTGATACACTAGTAAACAAAAGGACATGGTTACTATAAACACAAGTTACTTTGAAAGAGCCACTGAGTGGAACAGAGTATGTGAGGGCTTCTAGGTGGCTGGCTGATAATGCTCAAAAAGGTTATTAAGCTCTTCTTCCCTCTAGATTGATAACTGATCAGTTCAATTGTCATTAAACATTTATTAAACACCGGGAGCAGATAAGGCAACAGCAAAATACGGCAGCAGAATCCTTGCCAAATGGACACTCCAAAAAGGTATTAAGATATGCAACCCAATCATACTAAGGAAGGCAAGATAGCTCTCCTGCCACCACGCAGCACATCTAGAGGTCAAAGTCCTTGTCCCTGGGCACTATTGCTGAGCCAATGGTAAGCATCAAGAATATCCTCTAAAAAGATTTGAAGGGGGTGTAAGAAAAGGAGAGATGAAAGTCTAGTCAACAGAGTCACTAAACATTTCTAAGCAAGATAAATGACACAAGAGACACAGGAGATTTCACAGTTATACAGACCAAGTAAGAGCTACAAAAATATGTTACTTAAAGAACAGGGGGACTAAAATCGGAGTAATTTAGAGGTCAAGACAGAGAATCTCAGGGAGTGTACGGATACAAAAGCAAAGATGTCCGCTGATTCTGTTGTTGGAGAACAAGGGTCATTGCCATAAAAGTGGACAATTACAAATGAAACATTTTGAATAGACTAGAAGAAAGGCAAAGAAATATAAGAATATGAAACATCCTTCCAAGTGAAAGTCTTTAACTGTTTGGGAAGAACATCAGTTTTTTACAATAATGGCTTAAAAAATAAGACTACAGAACCTATGCTATGGTGGGTGCAAGAAAAGTGCATTATCAAAAAGTGTGTTACTGGTGGCTGTGAAAGTCAGCAACCCCAAACTACACCTGGGTTATCATAGAAGGTACTGCACACCACAAAGCATATGAGCTTTGAGTCAAGATGAAAGATGTCTATCTCACACAGGATGCTAGAATGCGTTATGGGCAAAAAAGAGAGAAAAACAAAAATCAACTAAGTCTAATCTCCCTGGGCCCAGATCTGATCTGAGTCTCTGTCCCACGATGTCCATTCTGTGTTTACTCATGCCTGGCTAGGATCCAAATATTCTGTACAGCGCTCTTTTACATTTTATTCTCTCAAGAAGGATTTGGCAACTGAAATCTATTATGATGTCAAAAGGTAGCTGACAACATAAAACGTATCCCGCTGAGTTGATGCCGCACACAGCTAAATTTACAACAACATGCGTATCATAAAAATTATAAGAACTGCAAATTAACCACTGATTTCTAGTGTGCTGACATAAATAATGGTAAGGACCTGGATAACTTCCAAACATCTTTACCACTGTTTAATTTGTCAAAATCTATCAAGAATATTTCAACCACAAACCTGTCCGCTAAGGTACATTATCATTCTCACGCTCAGATTAGCATCGGTGGCAGCCCAAGGAAGACGGCATAATTACTGGGACTCCTCAAGGATTCTCCTCTCCCTGCTGCAATTCCTCAATGTGTCAGCATCTCACTCTTCCTTAAGTACCATTCTTGCTCTCAATTAGTTATTTAAGATCATTTAAAAATTTGGCTCTAATTTTGTGAGATGTCTCTTTGCTTTCAAAATTAGTCCCTCATTACAGTGCAAAGGTTCCTACTGGGCTCAAATTAACAAGATTTTCTGTTTACTTCATATCTGTGAGCAAGGAATGCTGCTAGCAGTGTGGTGCTAGAGTAGGTAGCTGATGGCTATTGGGAAACCCAGCAGGTAAGGAGGTCACACGTTGCAATGAAATGATAAAGACAAGACAAGTTAAAATACAGAAATATATGGCTTCCTCTACCAATAATCAATTCTACAATCCAGCCACACTGGTGACCGAAAAAGAACAAACAAAATGGCTTTAACATCTAATGTCTTAAATTGCATTCTATTCAGTGAATTTGAAATCATGATAACACTGAAATATAGTTCAGGATAATAAAATGAAAGTATTTGATATGAAAGATAAATGTCTCCTTAAAACTCTTCAGTGAGGAATCACCTGTCTCTGTCTGTACATACATACAAACTTTACCCTCACCCCATTTTCTTACTGACATGTGTCTAAAACAAATGTGCAACACTGATGCAGAGAAAAAAAATAAATGTTTGGCCATAACATTCTTAGCAAAAATAATCCATCAGAGTAGTACTAGTGTCTAAGTAGAAGCCATATATGCATCTGGGCAGAATCAAAGTGAGTCCAACTCTCTGATTAGTTGTAATACAATGAATGTAGGGAGATGTTTGATAGATACTAAGTAAATCTAGCAAACACTACTTGTGCCCAAATTGGTTTATTTCACATTTCTGTATTTTTGGGGAAAAGCAATTTCTATATGACAGATGCACCTGGAGTTTGCCACGTGGTCTACACATAGAAAGGGCTGTAGAGTCACAGAGTTAGCAATGACAAGAAAATTGCATTTTATTCTTATTTGCTAAAAAATAAAAAAAGCATATTTTTTTTTGAGCTAGCCCACATCTCTATAGAGCGAGTAGAGATGAAACATCAACCTGGTAGATCAAAGCCCCTGGTCATCTGGCACTAAAGATAATCTGGGTTTGGCCTCAATCAGACCATACCAGCTGCCTGCAATAAAAAAATAGACAGACAGACAGACAGACAGATAGATAGAATGAACACTGGCTGAAGAAAACATCTTTCCTTTATCTATTTAAATATGCACTGAATGTTCCCAGAGTGCTGCCACATTATATTATTAACCTTTTTTAATCAATACAAGGTAATATTTAAATCCTAAGATGAGGCAAAGGCCTGAGAGTGGGTGACATTCAAAAGTGCTTCCCTCTGTTCATCTCACAAAGTGTTTCTACAAAGAAAAGTCTCCAAAATCTTGAAACAAAAAAATGGCTGAACTGATGAGAGAAGTAAAAAATTTAACACTAGAATCTAGAGACTTCAATGTGCCATGATCTATGACAAACACAACTAGGCAGAAGATCAGTACAGAAAGAGAATCGCACTATGAATCAACAAGATCTAGCAAATGCCCATCAAAAACTCCACCTAACAACATCAGTGACAACGACAAAAATCATACTTCTCTCCAAGACATTCTTCAGGACACACAACAGGTTGGGCCTTAAAATGGGCTTCAGGAAATGCAAAGCCATGTTTTCCCATTATAATGGAATAAAATTAAAAATCAGTACAGAAAGAAATGTGGGCAATTCGCAAAGGTATGGAAACTCAGTAACATACTCCTAAAATCCCAAAGGGTCAAACCGGAAATCACAAGAGGAACAGAAAATAATACTTTGAGATGAACAAAAATGAAGACATACCAAAATTTATGGGACACAGATAAAGCAGTTCTCAGAGGGAAATTTATAGTTATAAAAATATATACAAAAAGAAAGATCTCTAATAAGTCTTATTTGAACTTAGTCAACCAGTTAACAACTATAACAACATATAGTACACGTTGATCTCTCTAGTTACAAGACAGAACAATTTACACAAAAATCTTTTCTACTCAGTGAAGACATGAGATTCCAGCTGTATTCCCTACAAAGCCCTGAAGTTATTTATTCAAGAAAGTTTTTGATAAAACATGCTTGTCTTCTCAATTTTTTAAATGGAGAAATTAAGATCACATAGTAAACTACCATAAGACAAAGCTTTGAAACAGATTTTCTAAGCTGCAAGCCAGTGGTTTTTCTGCTATACAAATAACAAGCCTTGTGAATAGAGATTTTTCATGACTTATCATATTGACGGACTACAAATCACTAAATCTTTTTAGCATAACTCCTTATGTATTATTAGCTTAATTCCTTCCCATATGTCTACATGCATTTTCACACACACACATAGGAAGTACCTCCACTGAGAAACTCATCAAAATTGTCAGAACACCTCTCTTCTCAATAAAGCATCTATGGCCGCGCATTTAGCTCAGTGGTTCCAGTGCCTGTCTTGCAAGCGCAAGGACCTGGGTTCAATCCCTGGTAACCACATACAATATGAGCGTGGAGACGCACGCCCAGGAGCAATCAGCACCACATAGCACAGTGCTGGGAGTGGTGGCTCAAGCCTGTAATCCCAGCACTCGGGAGGCAGAGGCAAGAGGATTGCTGTGCTGTGAGTTTGAGGCTGAGCTCAGGGCCAGCCTGAACTACAAAGTGAGACTCTGTCTCAAAAAAAAGTAGATAAATAAAATAAAGCATCTAATGAGGACTTTAGTAACAGGATAAATGACCATCACTGCCTCTCCCAAGATCAGCATGGGGAAACTGGAGATAAAAGTGATGGCAGGAGCACAGTAGATAGGACAAAGTGAGAAAGACAGGGGTGAATCTTGATTCCTAAAACAAGGGAATTAAGGCGGACCATGTGACACTGTCCAAGAAAGCTGAAACTATCTAGAAAGATATAGAAACAGAACCCATCATTTTATTGGTCAAATACTCTAATCATACAAAATGATAAAAAAAAGTTTTTAATGCAAACAGACCTTGATCCAAGTCTGACATGAACATTTTGAAATACTGTAATTATAAACTATAGAAAGTTGCAAAAATAGTGCAAGACTCACACAACCCTCGCTCTGCTCCCCCAAGATCTACAGCTATACACAACACCTGTACCAGGAATGAGGCGCTGGAACATCACTATTAACTACATAACACACCATCCTTCCTCAGTTTCATTCACTGGGCCTACAACTCCAAGCAATTCAACATGGCAAATGTCTCAAAGCCTCCATTCAGTCATCTGTGTTGTGAGGGTGCAGAGGGTTGCTGCTCTGTGTACTTGTAAAGATCCAGTATGATAGTGCTAGCGTGGCTTCCGCCAGTAGCTGTCACACAGTAAGGACTTGATAAATGGCCATTATAATGACTAAACAAGGCTTTTAGGATTCCCAGTTTTGTGCTGCCACCCTCCCTGAGGTTCTTCTTACTTCCAGCTGATACTGAGATGGCATCTGGCACCATTTATAATTTGACTAATCTCAAAGGACAGAAAAGAAAAACACTCCAATTGTAGTTCTATGTTAAGAACCGAAAGGAAATTTAACTCAAAATTCCTTTCTCGAGCACATACATTGATTTTTTTGTATGTGTTGTTTAATGGTGCTGTCAACCATGAAATCACTCAGGTATAACTGACAGTGTTGCTGAGGCCTCCGGAGAAAAAGGAGTGGAAAACTGAACCAGCCAACTCATAGGGGTAAAGCCATGCTTTGGGTGGCTCTCCTTCTTTTCTAGGAGGGGCAGGGTTCGTTTGTTATTGTTTCCTGATAAGAGTGTGTCCATCCTAATTCAATTTTCAAATCAAATAGACTGAATCCAAGCGGGAGATCCACCCTACCCCAGTGACCCAATCTACTTCTGTCAAAACTCAAGGACAGCTGGGCTCTCAGGAGCTAAGCTTTTTAACAGCTCTGCCTCTGTCTGGATGCACTTCTCACATGCAAGAAAGAGCTACACATACAGAAATAGTCCCCAGCATAAACAGGCTCTCCAATCTGGAAACTTGCTCACACACACCTGTGGTCTTTGTGCCCAAGTGTTTGTGTGAGCCCATTCCAGACCCTTCTGCCAGTGACAGCAGACATATGCCAGTACCCAGAATGCTCCAGGGCCTCACCTCCTTCACAGCCATGACTGAAGGACACAATTTACTGAGATTCTGGAAAGAGGACTGTCACTGGGCTCCCCACCCCCAACTCAGAAATTTTCAAACTTTGAGAAGGAGTGAATGAGAATTCTTCACTTAAGGAATTCTTCCAGATCTTTTTTCCTCTATTCTTTTTTAATTTTTGCAAATTAGCTCCATTTTCAAAACCTGCCACCCACAAACAATCTGAAACACTAAAGTGTCTGCTCTGTTTCTATCAACAGACATTATTTGGAATTAGTTAAAAGGACAAATAATATGTCAACCAATCAACTGAACAGCTAAAGTAGACATCTTTGGTTCATTTTAACTCTCAGACTTCTCTTTGGTTCTTACAGTCAGACCAAAAAGAGTCACATGTAGGTAGCTGAAGTTTTGTTTTCAGGTAAGGGCAGCCGGCTCACGCCAGTTATCTCCAAGGGCATTACTTAGTGCTAACACCACAAAAAATAATTTAACCAACACAAGACTTGAGATGTCTGGTGCCACGTACATCAATTAACTGTCTTGTATGTCTTGGGTTTCCTGGCTCAAGATTTCTTTGTGACTAGTCAAATCAAAAGACTTAAGGATATGAAGAAACAATTTACATTTATTTTATAAAATATACCAAAATGATGAAAGCCTGGTTTTGTATCTGCATTCAAGAGAGAAGACGCCTTCTGCTTTGTGTCCAGGTCTAACTCCTTTTTTCTCAACATGAACATATGTTTCCCTTAAAATCACTTCTCTTTTTCCTAGCCTGGTGTTATGCAAGATCCTTGCTTATTTTGGCGATTGAAACAAAATAAGAAGAGCCACCCAGAGTTCTCCTTCCAAAGGGAGGAGTTTCCCAAGAAAAGCAAAGTTGTGCTGTTGTATTTCCTCTCCTTTCAGCTGTCCACAAAGCAGCACTCCCTCTCCAGCACAGAGATTCAGGGCAGTGAAGACTGGGGAGCTGGTCCTCAAACACCCCACACCGAGCAGCAAAAGGAGTGAGCAGGGACTTCCTACAAGCTCATCATCACTTAGAGCGCATAACAAAGACCTGCTGAAAAGCACAGGTAGGGCGGTTTGGCAACCCCACACGCAGTAACAAAAGGTACTTTTCAAACGCAAATGATGCAAAAAAGGAGATTCCCTTTATTTCAGAGCGCCCAGGGGAAGCCAGACTCCCTGATGGAAAGGGCAAACGTTGACTTTATTTTTATGATGGAAATCCAGCCATGAGCCTAGGTGAAATCTTTAAAACTTAAGGAGGGGCTCGCCTGCCTATGTAAGAAAAACAAAGAAAGTCCTGCATGTGGAATATTGGTTTCAGTAAGGGAAGGTGACCGCCAAAAACAGGGTAAGAATTAAGCAGTCACATAATAGATCACTGTGAGCCAGCCTCTCCCACAGATGTTGGAGTTGGTGATCTAAGCCTCACACTTGGAAAGGTTGTCTGACTGGAGCCATGATATATAAAGTAGGACCTAAGCGCCAACGTTTTGATTTAGCCAAGCAAACGTGGCTGTTTTTGTTGGGTGGAAGAGCCGTTCTTTTCACTGAGCAAAGAATTACGGTAAACATGTGCTCACCCTGACCACAGAAGAGGTGCTTGTATTCATCCAAGGTCATTTTAAAGGAATAAATTCAATTAATAAAACCACACAGTAATAGTATCCAACCCTCTAATAAGTCTGCTCACTTCTATCCACAGACCTATTCATTAAGGAAACCCTTAAACCAAAGTTTTGCCACATTGCCACTGAGACTTCTTTGGGACCACTGATGTGGTGAAAGGACTTTTCAGTCTGAAAGGATGCTTGAAAATCCAACCACACTTCACTTATCTCATTCCTTACGCGGTCATTTCACAGGGTGTTTTCTTGCCCTGTTAACAAGACATACATGTGGACTATGTGTGTATGTCTTATTCAGGTAACTAATACCTTGTTTAAAAACAGAAATTGGGTGCTAAGGGTACAGTTTATTGGGAGAGTAGGTGCTTAGCATATGTGACATCCTGGGTTCAATCTCCAGCCAAAGAAAGAAAGAATAGTTCCCACCACAGTAAATCAATATAAATGTCCTAGCCCACATCTCTATGTTAAACTGCCTCTCTGAAAATGACTATGAGAATTAACAGAACCATGAATAGTTTGAGCTTTGTAAAAGTACTCGTTTAGTTCTGTATTTAGGAAAAGCAAAAATCTAGCAGTAAAGTATCAAGCTGACTGGCATTCAGATTTGCTAAATGAGAGTCCCCAAGCCTCACTTTATCTCTGAACAACAAGCTATAAACCCCTCCAAAATGAGTCATTTATGATTATTAAATGTTCTCAATTAAGAGAAAAGGATTAAATTCATAGAACACTGACTTCTGAGTTAAGCATGTTTTTCAAACTACTTTCAATATCAGAATGGTCTCCAAGGTTTAGAAAAGACAGTTTAGGGGAACTAGCTTCTACTGTTGACACTACACAAGTAAGGTTTACCATTTCTGGCCTACAGTCATGTCAATACCAGAAATCAACAAGACACTAAGCTGACTGGAGTGAAGAACACCTTTCTCTTTGATTTCTCATGGAAGCAGAACACGGTGATTCATCACGGCCAGACTTCGGTAAGCTTATGGGAAGGATAAACCTCAAGTTCACCCACCCCACTCACGCCAGTGCTTTAGTGGACAGAGTTCCAGTGGCCACGTCCCTAGAAGTAGCTTCAGTGCCCAAATGTGGGGCTAACGATGTTCAAATCTTTCCACCAATTAGTGTTCAACCAAGACTTGTTAGATGCCTCTGAATCCCTGGTTACTGTGGGTGTGCACATATGTGAATTTATATACATGTGTGCTCTTGTATGTGACAAAGGAGGAAGAGGTGAGGTGTGACATTTTGCAAGTAACTAGTACCTGATGGAATGGTGAGGGCTAATTACACAAACATCAGGATTCACAGAAGCTGGGAAATTACCTTCATGCTGACCTGTCTGCTCACCTTCTGCCATGCGCCACATGCTAAGAACGGACAGAGAGGAAACAGAAATGCAGGTGTGAGCAAGCAGCTTTTAGACACCCAAATACCCTTACCTTAAAGGATGATCAACCTCTAAACAAGAAAGAGAAGAGACTATTGGGCATCAGTGCTATTTAATAACCATCAATGCCTTTAGCTGTGAAAGAGCCAGCCTTAATGTAACCCACTAACTCCTCACCACAACCAAGATTCATTTCTACAAGTGACTCCAATATCAGAGGCCACTGTGGTCAGAATTGGAATATAACCATGTGCCGCTACACTAAATTATACTTAAATAAAAATGCAATTCATCAATCATATTTGTATAATAGAAGGATTAAATCAGCTATAATTTCCAAGCCTGAAAATTCCAAGCTTTTAAGTAAATTCTTAATGAAAGATAATGTGATGAATGTCACAATAAAAAAGTAACTTGGTTGGAGAAAATAATTCTTTATCCTTTTTAAATTTTCCTTGTGAAATGCATCATTTTAACGTAATGCATTTCAACATACTTATCCACAATTGTAAATTTGTTTTGATAAAATGAAGAGCCTTTTAATCCAAATTGCACAGTGATGCTTCTACACTGATCTGTTATAACTTAGTAATCAGAGTTAACAGACTGCCTAATTAACCAAGTCCTCATCTGCCAAGATCCAAATATGGGCTGAATTGTGGGCCAAGGAGAAAATATGATGGACATGAAAATTATTAATTCAAGGAAGCATTAAAAGCATGTGGAGTTAAAGTTCTTTCCTAAATCTCACCATCTTTAATACCCTCAATTTTTATATGGAACAAATGAAAATAGAAAATATATTCCATCCGCGGAATATGGAAAAACATCTTTAAATCAATTAGTTAAATGGACATAACTATATTAATTAGTCACTGACAGTGAGTTAAAAATTACAGATGCCCTCTGATAATAAGGAATCATTTCTATAGCAGACAGGAGATGCCAGCACCACAGTCAGTGTTCCACATGGTCAAGATGTTTATTACCCACGTCAACCACAATCCTTTGGAAGGTGCTATTGTTCTTCTCAGATACCAGATGAGAAAACTAAGGGGTAGAACACTGTGGTGTATCTAGTCATGTATACACAGACAACACCTCCTCTTTTCACAACTACCTGGGAAAGGATATTAGGAATTCTATATTGTAATGCACCCCAAATCTTTCCACAGAGGGGTTACACACATTTATTATGCACTCCCTAGAGGTTGTGGCTCATCTGTGCACAAACCTTGCATCAGCATCTTATTATTCTCATCACCTCTATGGGTCATATGACCTAAAAGACATATATTTTATGGGGCTAAGATAGTTTCTAAGCAAATACTCCCAGGTAATTCAAATGCAAATCCGAATACAGAGTTCTATCCTAGAGGAAACGGGGTGAGTCCACCAATATATTTTCCTCCTAGGTACTAGGTGATTCCTATGAATCTCCTGAGCTTCCAGCTCAGTCTCACTGCTTCTGCAAGGCCTTTCGATCTCCTTCCAGCACCCTCTCCCCACCACATGGGGACAGTTCATCCAGTTCTCCTGGGTCCTCCAGCTCCACAACAAGACCAAGCTTTCTGCAGACCTTGTGCATATTAGGTATGGTGAAACTCTTGCAGTTGGGACCTCCTGACAGATGGCAAACACATGAGTGGACAGAAGGGTGAGGAAAAGGCAGGCAGTGGTAAACGTCAGCAGACAGAGGATAGGTAGTATTTCCGAGGCACAGCCCATATCAAGACCAGGAAAGTAACTGGAGATGTCCAAGGATCTGGCAGACAATTGCATAAAGAGCATCATCATGATGAGATTCATATTTAAGATCTCCTTCCATCCTCCAATCCTCTGTCTCTACCACACATCAAGGATAGTGCCTGCCATCATGCTGACAACGTCTGCTCTCCTGTTATCAATACCCTGCTTCATGAAGGCAAACACACCTTTGCAGACGGCACATGACCTGCCCCGAGCTAAGAGGACCATCATGTTTCCCCATCTCCAGCATAAGAGGTGTTGCCCTGACAGATCCACTGAACACACAAAACCAATCAGAGAAGTAAGACTCAATTTCTGTCACACTCACTGTACTTTCTTCCTACTGGGGTGGCTACAAAAACGGATTCACAAATGGTTACAATGCCACCACCCTGGCAATGCTTCCATTCATGAATCCAGTACAGAGCACATCACATCCAAAAGACCAGGAGCAAGAATTAATGGCACAATCTAAATTCCTTGGTCCACATGTTCCTGAAGTTCATTTTACCATTTGAATTTTCAACACCATGAACAGGTTTGACTCTCCTGTAGGCTGACTGTATTCTCTCAGGCATAACCAGAGACCTAACAAATGGATGTATGTGTGCCTCAAAATGCTGAGGCCACCATTTTTTAGGTCTCTGGCACTCCTTCCTTGGTCACTCTCTGTCCACTGTCATGCCATGAGCTGTTTCCCATCTGCCATGCTCCGGTGCCATGCTGCCCTGCATGGAGCTGGCTGACTATGGACTGAAACCCTATAAACTGTAAGCCAAAAGAAACTCTCCTCCTCTGAGATGAGGCATCAGGTATTTTGTACTAGCAGTGAAGAAAGTAATTAAGACAAAGGAGATAGGGACACTGTAACTGCCTATTTGTGGTCTTCTGCAACTGGCTTTTATATGTTAATTTTTAAACCTAGTATTTTACTAATATTCAAAGGTTTATAAACCTGTAACTCTACCAACCAACTAAAGATCTCCTAAGTGTTACCTCGAAGGGCCCAAGTTCTTCATCATGGTAAATAAAAAGCCTTCCAGGTGAAAGTTCCTGAGAACAAAAGGGACATTTTGACCCAGTTTGTTGGGAAAATACCCCAGATCCAGGAGTAATTCTTTAAGAAGGAGATGCTCTCAGGCCTCCTTTGCACATAGGCAATTGAGCAGACCGAATCAACTGCTGGATGGTCAGGGGCTAATATGAAATAAAACCCAGCTACAGATATGAGGTTAATTAGAAGAATAAACCAGAGAGAAATGACTCAAAGATCTACAGGCATCCAAGTGGAGGTAGCAGAAAGTCAATTAAGAGGATTGTCCTTGCTCCCAACAAGACTGGGACATATTTAATTCTTCCCCCTCATATAAGTGCTGTAGGGAAAAGAAAGTCCAGAAAGATCAAATGGGGCCTCTGAGGTGGAAGCAAAGCACATAGGCTCGACACCCAGCCATCTCTGAGTAAAAGTGGGGCTTGCCTACACCAAAAGTGCCAGCAAAGCAGCACCGAGGAAAATCTGAGCCTTACCTATTGCGGTGTCTAAAAAGGGAGCCTGGGCTGCACTCCGTGAGGAGCCAAGACTCCTGTGGAAAAAACTCCGCAGTTCACACCCCAGTCCTGCTCCTCATGGCAGAGAAGAGGGGGCAGGTCCTCTCACCTCACTGGGCCTCAGTTTCCCCATCTGTAAAGTGGACTTTTGCAGCTCTAAGAACCTCGCAGAGTGCTTTGGCGCTAACAACTGCCGAGTACTGAGAATTGCATCTGGCACAGGGTAAATTCTCAGTAAAGGAAGCTGTTACAGGGTAGACTTTCCACAAACACGAGTGTTTCTCTTAACTGCTATTGATCTGAGTTTCTCAGGTGAGGCTCTATAGTGAATTTAGAAAATTTGACTTCCACCTCTCCCTCATTTGCAAGGAGGAAGAGAGCAGACAACATAAAGCCAAGACCTTGTGGGAAGGACAAGCCCCAAAAAGCATGATTTACCTTATAAATACAGTACCAAGGAAACTTCAGTCTTCAAGAAAGTGCCGAGGTGGGAGAAAGGGTTAGGTTGCAGCGATGACTGAGGGGCAGATAGGGGAGAAGATGAGACCAGGCTCTTGGGCTCGGAACAGCCCGGGGCCAAGCATCACAGGCAGACTGGGAGAGCTGGCGTGGACATCTTATCCAGATGGTGACACAAAGGCTCGATCCCACTGGCGTGCACCCTGACATGCAGCCTCACTTCACAACCTCATTGCAACAGCGGGCAGTGCCTCGTCATCCCTGAGGCTCACACATCCCCGGGGCCTGGGGAGAGGGCGGAGAAGAGTTGATCCCGGCTGTCTTGGGTCCCAGGCAAACAGCTCTCAAGTCTCCGATTACATGAATCTGCTTCCCTTTTTGGGAATTATTATTTTTAGTTTTTTTAAATATTTGGAGATGGGGTGTTATATATTTTCAAGATGTAAAATAATGCTGGCTGTTAGTTCTTCTGTATACTATCATGAGCTTCATAAAAGTTTATCCTAACTTGTTCTATTACCCTGACTAACACTCAGATTGGATTTTATATTTTTCTTCCCTGAAAAGGCTATCTGTAACGAAATTTGATGCTTCAAATTTTAGTTTAATCATGTTCTTTTATTTTACATGTTTAGCCAGGGTATAAGGAAACTAATAAATGGCAAGTTTAATCTTGTAGAAAATCCTAGTTAGTTACAGATCATGTAAGTAAGAGTAGGAGAGTCAATGTGCTTCATTTCATCTTCAAAACTATGTGATACACTACAGAGACAAGCAGAAAGGTCCCTCTTCTTGCTTCAATTTTTATGTAACAAATTCACAATGAACAACACATATCACCCCCAGAGAGGATGGACAATATAGCAAAAACAACAGATCACTTTTTTTTTAGACAGGGTCTCACGCTGTAGTTCAGGCTGGCCCTGAGCTCAGCCTTGAACTCACAGCAATCCTCCTGCCTCCGCCTCCCGGGTGCTGGGATTACAGGCATGAGCCACCATGCCTGTTACTGTGGTATGTGACACTGATTGCTGGTGGGTGTGAGTTTCCTCGCCCAGCATTGCTGTATGTGGTTACCAGGGATCAAACCTGGGTCCTTGTACTTGCAAGGCAGGTGCCAGAACCACTGAGCTAAATCCTCCGCCCTACATCACTTTCTAAAGTAAGTAAAAGAAACTGGTGTGAACAATGAGAAATATTTATATTAAATTTCTTTCAGTCTATATAGCCTTGAGTTTTCTGTCAAAAGGGAAGTACGCCTATGCATCTCAAGACCAATAGATCAAGTGTGCATTTTTTTAAAAAGTTAAAGGGAATTTATACAAATTTATAGAAATATTTAAGATACCCTCCGGTGCAAGCCAGCTGTGATTAAACTAAAGCTAAACTATATCCCCAGCCAGGTGGCATAAAGACAGAGCATCACCCTATACCCTGAATTTCCCAGCAGCCAGGATGCAGCACTGTCTTCAAACACAGGGCCTTTGAAACACTGGATGTTTGTACCTCCTGTTACTAGACACCAGAACTTCCACAGTCCACAGGACAACAAATGCAAAACAGACTATCTATCTCATTGTTTGCTCTTGTTTTTACCTCTGCATTTTAAAGCTAATTTAATGTTTGAAACATGAACAAATCAAGAAAAAGCCACAGGCCGGGGATACTTAGCTCAGCAGTTCCAGTGCCTGTCTTGCAAGTGCAAGGGCCCAGGTTCTATCCTCTGGTAACCACATACAACACTGGATGTGGAGACTCATGCCCAGCAGCAACCAGTACCACATACCACAGTGCCGGGTGTGGTGGTTCACGCCTGTAATCCCAGCACTCGGGAGGCAGAGGCAGGAGGATTGCTGTGATGTGAGTTTGAGGTTGAGCTCAGGGCCAGCCTGAACTCCAAAGCGAGACCCTGTCTCAAAAAAAAAAAAAAAGAAAAAGCCAAGAGGACATCTGTAATCCCAGCACATAGGAGGCTGAGGGAGGAGGATCACAGAGAGTTTGAGGCCAGCCTGAGCTACACTATGAGTTCAAGGCCAGCCTAAACTACACAACAAGACCCCATCTCAGTAACAACAAAATCAAAAACAAAATTAAGTAAGATCAAGAAGCATCTGCCTTCCCTGCCACCTTTAAAACAAAGATGGTAAGAAAACTCAAGAAGAAACCTGGTGGTGTGGCTCTGGGAAGACCTTGCTGAGTTCTGTAAATCAACACTACTGTCTCTCTGGTCCACACCCTGCACAGAGTCTTCTCTCTCCATCATCTCTCATAATCCTTACAAGGATACTCAAAGTGAGAATGAGCATAAGATTTCAGCTTGGAGTTCAGCACCTTTAGCACACATGCACCACCTATGAGATGCTCTGAACCCAAACGGCAAACAGTTCTATTCTGTCTTTAGAGGAAGACAACATGTGAGCCCTTCTGGCTGGGCTACAACAAGGGTCACAGTTTCAGATATAGACAGTGAATCCCTGCAGGGAAAGCCCAAGGGCACACTCCAGCCATAGCAAAGGTGCCCAGTGCACTTTTCTCCCACTCACTTGCCAAGTACCATTTACCTGGGCCCCATGGAAATGCAGGGAAATCTAAAGTTGCAGTCTGGCTGTGGCGTGCCCATTGTCTGCGAGGTACCAGCCCTTGGAGCCCCACTGAACAGAACAGACCTGGCCCTTGTTATCATCTGGCAAGTGGGCACTGTTCAAGTGGCACAGAGCAATAAACCCAATGAACAAGAAGTAGGGATGGAAAACAAGGAGGAGGGCTGGACCTCCTGCACTGAGGGTGCTCAGGTAAGGCCTCTTCCCACCTCTGAGATGAGGCATGAGTCCTACAAAGCGGGACATTCTCCCTGCAACACCAAGGGCCGCTTCCTCTCTGTCCTTGCGAGCAGCCAGCGGTCCTCAGCTAGGACAGCTGTGTCCCCATATAGAGAGACTGGCCGGGCCCGCTCTGCAGAGTCAGCACCCGGGCAGGGCTGGGGGTGCTGCACAAGATCGACATCACGGAGCATCAGCCCGCACGAGCAAAACCTCCAGTTTCAGATTAGCATCAGCAATACCAACTTGAAAGCAGTTAACGGATTCTGCTTGCGAGGCATGCCCATTGTCTGAGTAAGTAAGAAAATGTAATAAAAAAAATAAAGGCCCATGTGCTTGGAGGGTGGAGAGGGCCCAAATGGGCCCAGGCAGCGCAGCTCTCTTACCCGGCCTGTGCATGTGGCCACAGTAGCCTTGAAGACTGGCACCATGGCCACCTCCCCAGTCTGCACCTGAATTTATAGGGGACACCCAAGGAGAAGCAACAGAGTGTGAAACCACAGGACCGCCCCTCAGGGAACCAGCTACCATGATGCACAAACTCCTCCGAGACAGAGGTTTCTGCCCTATCATCCAGGGCCAGCATCCTGGCACTCAGTATGCACCCAGGAAGGGTTCACCACTATCATTTCTGACTTCTTAGTGAACTCTGTTTCTTTTCGGTACTAGGGACTGAAACCAGAGCCTTATACTGAGCTACATCCCTACCCCTTTTGGATTTTTTTTTTTTTTCATTTAAAACAGGGTCTTGTTAAAGTTGCCTAAGCTGGCCTCAAAACTTGGCAATCCTCTTGGGATTCCAGGTGTGCCACCTCACTCAGCTATCCTGACTCCATTTCTAGATGCATTTCAAGGAACAGTAGGTACTTCACCCAATCACTGAAGGTTGCCGGGCCATAAGTGGAAAAGGTACGATCTGAATCTAGGCCAAGTGCACTTCAAAGCAGACAGAACTAACCAGGGCACCAGTGCATCCACAGCAGATGATCAGTCGGATTCTGTGAACGCATCGCGTATGTGTGTTCCAGGAACACCCGGCCAGGCTGCTGCAGGTAGAAAATACATTAGGGCATCCCAGAGTCTCCTCTGGATTCTGTGAGCTGGAAAGCTTCACATAATGCACCACATGGGCCAGTCTGGGACACAACACTTGTCACCTGCCCACGGTGACCGGTCGGCAGAGTGTGGGACTGAGGGTGGAGGTGACGCCCCACAGCTGAGTCCACAGGGGGCAGAGGGACAGGCAGAGCCATCAGCAGTGCCGCCCTCACCAAGGACGAGTCTACATGTCACCGGGACCCCACCCTGGCCAGCACCAGATCTCACAAAGTCACACCCTCTGCATACTTAGGTGTTTGTACTCTTGAGGGAAAAAAAAAACAAAAAAAACATTATTTTTCAGATTTGCCACAGAAACTTTCAGTAAGAATACTGTGGCGGTCCTAAAATGTTTCCAAAGGTAGGTACCTATTAAAAAGCAAATGTAAAATTCAAATGAGACACAAGCTAACAGAAGGCACTAGGCACTCACCGAAAATAAATATAAACTAAACACGTAACAAAAATCACACCATGATTCTGTATAAGTAACCACAACTGCAGCTTTTCCTCCTTGGAGCTAGAACCTATAAGGTATCTGTCCTCATAGTGAGGCATGGCTGGTGAGATGTAAGAATAAGTCACAAGCTGGAGTTCAAAAAAACCTCTTTAAACGGTTCTACTTTAGTTTAGAGGCCCACCCTTTTTGATTCTTGTATCTCTACCTCTTCCTTTCAAGATATAAAGGCAATGGCTGGAGAGGCAGCAACCATAATGTGACTGAGAGGATGAAGCAATATAATTCAACTGGCAGAGTAGAAAAATAGAAAGCACAAAAGTCTTCTATGAGACTGCACAAATCATTTAATGCAGATTTTGTTATTTTGTCATTAGAAAACAATTCTGAGATGATGTAATAAGAAAATATCTCTAAAAGCACACAACCATTTTTTACAACAAAGAGAAAAATCAGAAAATTTCTGAATTAATATTCTGATTACTCCTGTATTCCCAAAGCCATTTACTGACATATAGCTTTCCTTCCTAATTAATACTGCTAGCCCAAGGAAGCATATTTGCTAGCCTGTCTCTATGTTTTGACATGCAAGACTTGTGAAATTCAAACTACTTGCAGACACTCAAAGCATTATTATTTATTAAGGCCTATATTAAAGGTAGAAGATCTTAAAGCACCCTCAGATTCTGATGATTAAAGGAAATGTAATCGTTGTGCATTGGCATTTGATCTCTAGCCTGCCATAATCTACTGATTTATCCCTCCATCCATATTTGATACTCAAAAGACATTTCAACAGCTTGTCTATCAACTGTAAAACAGAAGGGACACACAGCCAAACCACATGACTCAGAAAAGAAAAGAGCTTCTCCCCACACTCGCGGAACCAGTGCATGCCCTGCGCAATTAAAAAGGGGAAGCAGGCAATGTGGCACCGGGTGACGTGAAGGCCAGAACGCAGCCACTGCTGTGTGGGCGAGGGGCTTCCTCCGCACAGCACACCTCCTTCTCTCCTGACAACTGCACTCTGCCCAGCAGGTGAGGGCAGGTGCTCTCATCTCTGTAGAACTGGGGACTGACCCAGGGCCTTCACACTGAATCAAGAGCCCTTTTATTATTTTCTGAGACAGGGTCTAAGTTGCTACATTGCCCAGGCCAGGCTTGAAGTTGCAAGCCTCCTGCCTCAGCTTCCCCGAGGTCTGAGATTACAGGTATGGGCTACCGCACCGGGCAGGGCAGGTGTTTTCTTCATTCCTGGCTTCCTTCATTCCTGGTTTCTTTTCTCCATGTCACAGTGGCTGGAACCCAGTGAGCAGACAGTGTGTCTGCCTGGGATGCAGCAGAGTATGCACAGTAAACCAAAGCCCGCAAGTCAGTCCAGGCTCGCTTGGTTGCTGTGGACACGTTTTTACAGGGATGCGGCCTTTGCATATGAACTGTCTAGGGCTCTTTCTGCAATGAAACAGCAGAGGGAACCAGCTGCAAGGGAGACTGTGGCCCACAAGGGTGAGGACAACCACTCCCTGGCCCTCTGCACACACACTGCCGACCCCTGCACCTAGGCCACCTTCCTATAAACAGGATCCAGGTGATGGGTCCTATCCTTGCCTGTATCCTATCCTTGAGAGCCATACAGTGGCCATGGAGGGTGCGACACACATCTGCCTGCTACTGCGAGCTCAGTGCCTGACACTGACCGGGCCACTGTGCATCTACTGCAGAGACAGTGGGGTGTGCAGCATTTGGGGGTGTTCCCCACTTACCGTGAACTTTGAGCGTGTCTCACAGCCATAAAAAGCCTAGGGTCACTGGCAGAGGGCATGCACAATGCCACAGGACTGCGACACACAGGGGGGCACTGAAAACAGAGAGGGAGAAGAGGTTAGGAAGCACTGGCCATGATGTTTCAGAAAGTGCAGGGGACCCTGGGCATCAGGGCTGCCATGGTCCTATGGGGACTGAGCACCTCCTCCTTCCCAGGGCTGCTGTTTCATCCAGGCTCAGAAACTGAGCTAAGCAAATGTCATGAAAGGGTGAGGAACTTCACACAGGACAAGAAGCTGGATGTACTTAGAAAGTTTGGCTCCTTTAATGCCTTCCTTTAATGCCTTGGTACTAGGAACTGAACTCAGGGCCGAGGCACCAATGTTTTAAAAGAACTTTGAGACAGCGTCTCATTAAGATGCTCAGGCTGGCGTCCCACTTGCACTATCCTTCCCTCCGCCTTGGAGAATGTTGGGATTGTATGTGTTTGCCACTGGGCCTGGCTCGTAATTCATTATGTATTAGGATGCTCTCCAAACACAACGCTAACACATCCTGGGGAGAAATTACAGCAAGGAGATTCATGCTTCTGAAGTGAGGACTCCAGTTTGGGTCTCATCCCATGGCCTCTGCCCCAGCAGGAGGAACAGGAGGAGCTCCCCCACGGGGGCAACCCTGAGCGGGCAGGCGGGCAGCCCGGCTCACTCCTGCCCTCAGCACATGGGCCCGTCGCACAGTCGGAGGCGGCTGTCACACGTGTGTCTCCGGAGACAACGGCGCGTGTGCTGAGGCTGCACGCCTTCGCAGCGCAGTCGGGTTATTAGTAGAATATTTACTGGATGCAATTCTGAGTAAGCTGAAGTTGCTGACAGATTAGTCAAGTCCTTCCCAGGCCGGGTCTGTGCACAGCTCTCTGAGAGAAGAATGCCACCCCCAGCGGCCTGGAGACTACAGAAAGGACTCTCTCCAGTATGAGAAAACGGAACTAGAGAACCAGAAGATGCCATGAGCTCCTTGCAGGGTGTGTGTGCGTCGCCCTGTTTCAATGGTGAGCGCAGGCAATATTCTATGAATGTACATGTTTTCTAGCCCAATCAACCAGAGAAGTCGAAACTGAAAAGAAGATGTAAGCTATACGGAGGTTTGTGATTTGAATAGTCTCACATCTCCAGAAACTCCGTGGGCTGTCATGCAGCGCTCATAAGAGTTCAGGGAGGGTGCTCAGGATGAGAGTCGCGTCTAGACAAGAGGCGGATTCAGGCCGGGTTTGACCGACCCGTTTTCTAGGCACCGACTGTCTGGCACGCTTCCACTGCAAACAGATCACTGCTTGAGAATTTTCCTTCTTACAAGATGTGCTGTGTCGGCCTAATTCTTCTTCAACAAAGCAGCTTACGAGTATGATAAAATATTTTTAAAGATAATTCAACTAGTAGAGGCTGTGGCTGTAACTGTTCAAACTTAATGGGTGAACTCATTAATGAATAACCGCCACAAAAAGAAGGAGGACTGTCAGCGGCTTATCGGAGTAATGAGATAACAAAGTTAATTATATTGTCTTCAATGGATCTACACTTGCTTCCCTTTTAGGTCTGGGATTTCCAAATATTCGTTCTGATACCCTCAAGTTGCTCTTACAAAAAACTCGGACGAGCACTCCCAAGACACGACAGCCGGTCACAGCCTTCAGAGCAGGGCAAAGCAATTGGAAAACTTTTCCACCCTTTATTATCTACTTGTAAAATGTTATAAGCCTGTAAACTAGTTAATTTATGAGCCATGTTAATAATTTGCTCACACTTGATCGAGGGTTTTGCAAACACAGTTTCCAGGGATGTGGGAGGATAATTTGTAGGTCTGGCTTCTCTGCTGAGGGGACACTAACTAATTTGACACAAGAGCATGACATTGATGCCTGGGCCCACTAATGACCGTGCTCCAGATGCGGCTGTCAGCCTGTCTTTCCAGTGAGGAGCCGGCTTGCTTTCACTGCGGCTCGGGACTCAATGCTCAACTAATTATTCAGACAGCGACATTAATGAGAGCCTTCGTGTTTATTTCCAACATACTAACCAGCGCTTAGCTTCCATTTGTCTGATATGGTCACTGATTAAAACGTGTTTCATGAATAAGAAATTCGAACTTGAATATAACAAAGAAGCAACAGGGAGGAATAAGGAGTGGCTGATTAGCAAACAAATCTACTCGACTCAACTTGGTTTCTGCCTCCAATATCATCAAGAACAAAGTGACAGGTAGGAAGGAATGCTATCAGTACCAAGAAAAGTGAAAGGAGGATTTTTAATCACACATGAGAAGGGATAAACTTAATTTTTTGACCAAGGCTCCTGGATCATATGGTCAGGAACAGCTCCCATCTGAAATAAACTACTGATTTCAGAAGTCTGCCCACATATGTTTAAGTTAGTTTTTTCAGGGTGATGAAAAGGCTAAGTTTAACGTGCTTTTTCAACCTTACAAAAGTTTGATTATACTGTCTCAAATATGATCTTCAAGATCATCAATAAATAGTACTGTGGGGGTTTTTTCTGCCAAAGCTATTGTAAAAACTGTACTGTGGAGGCTTTTCTTTAAAAATTATTTAAATATCCTTTCATATATCTTGTTTCTATTCCACTAAACCTTGTAATCAAGTTCTATTTTAAATTAAATTTCTATTTTGGCATGATGAATTTTGTCCTTCATTTTATGATGATTATAATCCTAAAATATTCATATAATCATAATTTAAAATGAATAACTTTTTAAAAGGTAGACTTAGTTCTGTTAGAAGCACTGAAAAAATTGAAAATGCTCCTGATGGGGTTCATTGTTGAACGTATGATTCAAATTAAATAAGAGTGGTAGTATTTCAACAAACATTTTCTCTGCCAACATGGATAAAGAATTCTACTCAATACTAAAAATGACTTCTGATTTCAGAAAATCACAAAATCAATGAGACCATGTAGATCACCTTGGCAATGAAATGTCACTGCATACAACATTCCTTATGTATTTCTAAACTTACTTGAGATAGAGCTGTAATTCTAGAACACCAAAATGTCTAAATGGTACAAAACATGTGGCAAGAGATGCAGACTGCCACAGGCTAATTTTTAAAAGGTTTTTAAACAAGCATCCAGAGAAATCATTCCAAACCAGCATGATACCTCTAAACGCTGCTCTTTCCCTGGGCTCCTGCTGTTAACATGTTCACAGATTCTCAACATCTCTGGACCCTTTCCTTACGGTAAACACCTGTCTTTCATAATTCTCTAAGAAAACATGTCCAGTCTGGAGCCACAATTGTGTAGATTGTATCAAATCTATTCTTTCTTCTTTCTGGACACCAAGCTGGAATGTATCTCCTGGCATCTCAGGCAGCTCAGTGGGTCCTTCTGACCAAGTTGCAGCAGAGCAGAAAAACGTGAGGATATGATGCCTTCTTCAGATTCTGAAGCCATCTGTGCCACCCCAAGGCCCTCCCTTCTCCCACAGTCGTAGGCCAAAGGATAGAGCAGAGAACAACCAGCTCCTAAAAACAATGGAATCACAGGGCGGCATAGGCTGGGTCCCTGAGCGTGTGTGGTGATGGTGGTGGTACTGGAGATGGAATCTAAGCCTTACACAGGCTAGGCAGACATTGCCCACTGAGCTGTATCTCCCAGCACTAATTTGGGGGGAGGAGTTTTGTTGTTGTTTACTTTGGGTTTTTTTGCTAAAGACTGAGCCAAAGGCCTTCTGCACAGGACAATGATGCTCTATTACTGAGCTACATACACCCCAGTCCAGAGTCTCTGACTTGAATAATATATACACTTGTCTAATTTCTCCCTACCTGCTATGTGGATCTCTGAACAATCCTAAATAATCATAAAGAGTCAAAATGTGGAAAAATTACTGAAGATATTTCACTGTCTTAAGTATAAGCTTCTTACACCAAGCTACAGAAGGAGAAACAGAATCAACAGCCATCATGTTCTTAATCTTCACACAGCCTAGAGACAAAGTCTTAATCCCACTTTACAGACAAGAAGACTGAGTCACAAGACGCAAAATACAAGCAGATGATAACCGAATGATAACCCAGCTGGTATTTCCACACTAGCCTTTAGTCTCCAGCTTTTAGAGAAAATTTTTATTTCCAAATAACAAAATTTTAACTGCTTCTTATAAAAGAAAAAAATCCCACGACCACCTCCATATTCAAGACAACATTTTAAACCCAATTTGTGAGGAGAAAGGGGAAAGCTACAACACTATCGGAAGAATGTCAGAAAGGCAGTGAAAGGAGATGCAGCTGTTCCTGGTGATTTTTGGAAGAGAAAACATCGTACTGGAGAGGTAGCTCAGTGGCACCATGCCTGCATTGTAAGCCCAAGATCCTGAGTTCAATCCTCAGTACCAAAATAAATTAATGAAAAATAAAAAAAGAAAGCTTTATTTCAAGCAGAAATGCTGGAACCACTGATCTAAATCCTCGGCCCTAAATTATTTTTTGTTTTGTTTTTAGCTTTTTTGAGACAGGGTCTCACTTTGTAGTTCAGGCTGGCCCTGAACTCACTACGCAGCCCACGTGAGCCTTGAACTCACGGCAATCCACCTGTCTCTGCCTCCCAAGTGCTAGCATTGCAAGCATGAGCCACCATGCTCAGCATATGCACAGCACTGTGATATATGGTACCAGGAGTCAAATCAGGACCTTGCACTTGCCAGGCAGATGCCAGAACCACTGAGCTAAATCCTTGGCCCCACAAGTTTCATTTCAAACATCAAAAATACATATATTGAGACTATATGAACTGTTGAGTAATCAGTGTTTTCAATATT
Organism: Petromus typicus; assembly: GCA_004026965.1. Classification (NCBI taxonomy): domain Eukaryota; kingdom Metazoa; phylum Chordata; class Mammalia; order Rodentia; family Petromuridae; genus Petromus; species Petromus typicus. The sequence goes on along the minus strand of PVIR01007730.1, from coordinate 23,610 downwards.
TTTATATAGCTACTGTTAATATATAAAGCTCTTTACTATATCTTAGTCATATTTTTTAAAAACAGGGGTTAGCAATTTCTTCTGTGAAAGAAAACAGTGAATACATTAGGCTTTACAGTCACAAGTTTTCTGCTCAGCTCTGCCATTATCCTAAGAAAGGAATCAGGACTATATGTAAACAAATGGGTGTGGTTGTGTTCCAATAAAATTTATTTACAAAACAAGCAAAGGCCCACAGACCATAATGTGCCAAATGCTGCTATACAAAAATGGGCATTCTGCATATTCACACGTAACACATTGTAATTTTTTTCCTATGTAAAACAATGAGAAATAGGTTCTGGTTAGCATTTTCCCTCAAGATGTGAGATTCCCTCAAGATATGCACTGCTGATGTTGAGGGGAGCAGCTCTCGCCTGCCACAGCCTCGAGAGATGATAGCTGGCAAGACTCGGCTTCCACCATCTGTAGTAGTTCTCTGAGTCCCGCGCTTGATTCTCCTCTGCCCAGTGCCACCTTTCACAGGGCTCCTGCACCCACACAGGCCCGACCACACCCTGTGCCTTCAAGAGCAGGAACACAAATCGTAAGTGCTACAGGAAGAAAAACAGGTGTGTTTAGTCTATGGGTACAGTTAAGCCCCTCTATTGAGGTAACATAGCTAACTGTTACCTGAAAGCTTCAAGGTGACATTCTATTAGGAACTTCTTTTTTTACAGATGAGCCAAATAAATAATACGTAATTGTAAATTGTTACTGGAAGAATGAATGCTGAGAAGCCAAAAAGATATCCTCCAGAAGTTTCAAAGTTAGGAATGAACTCTATAAATTAAAAACAAACAGTTTTCTTTGATTTACAGGATGTTCTTTGTTAAACAATATCAAGGTAGGAGCCATGTGTTCAGTGACGGAATATGCCAGAAAAAATATATCAAATACATTCCTCCATTATTCCCAAGAATGTAAAAGTTATCATAATAAGGATTTGGTGATAGGGGGGATGGCAAAACTCAAGAGAAGTACATGGACAAATAACTTTGTAAAAGTATCTCAGTATCCCACTTATGTTTTATCATAACAGGAAAGAGTACAAGATGACTTAAGGTATGAAAAGAATAAACCTTATGAATTTGTTTTACCCAACATGTTAATCAAAACAGAGCAAAAGCAAGTAAATGATAGTCCAAAGGAAGATTTTGTAATCATGAAGAATGATACCAGAGATGAAGAAATGTGTTCATATGCCTAAAATTTATCTGCTGTAATTCTCAAGTGTACAAAAATATGCACTACTAAAGAACAGAAAAATCACACTTTAAAAAAGTATCCTATACGGATTGATTAGATAGTTTTCTTTAGAATTTGTTTTCAGATATTCCAAAACAAAGTAATTTCTAAGATACTAGTTATGTAATTTGAAAATATTTCTTTATTAATGGCTCTGCATTGCTCTCCTTCCAGACTAGAGGTGCCCAGGAATAGACCTTCACATGTCATCTCTCCTGCCCTAAACACAGCACTGACAACGTCTTGTGCAGTCAAAGTGCCTTGAGGCAACTGAACAGACCACCTCACTTTTTAAGTCATCTTAATGAGATGCTATGAATGCAATGTTTATACTTCAGTCCTTTAAAAGAAATTAAATAATCTTTTTAAAGAGCTTGATTGCTTGTGGATTACAGTTGCAAATAAGTGGGTGCACAATTGTACTTCCTCCTCTTTCCTTTCTCCATGATGGCTCACAACGATTTGCCTTTTCATAACTTCAGAGAATTCTGCAACAGGGAAGTCTGTGGGCAGGAGGAGGGAGGAGATCTCTGGTGAGCACCTGCTCTCTTCCCACTCCACCCCTCCTGTGGAGGCTCCTCCCAAGGCCAGAAACAGATAACCGTGGTCCTCGATCATCACTGTCTTGCATGCACGAATACACGCACGCACACTCTCATTCTGCTTCCCACTCCTTCCGTGCATTCTCTGAGTGGCTCCCCAGAACTCAGGCTAAAGACCTGAGTGCACGAAGCTCTCCGATAGTGTGCACTGCCCTGCACGGTCTGGCCTTTGCTGGTGTCTCTGCCTCCAGCCTACCCACACATCTGGCTCCGGCCACATTCCTTGCTGAGCCTTTGCTCCAGGGGCTAAGAATGGGAGGGAGGTAGGGAGGAAGTTTCTAACTCCTATCCCGAGCATGACCATGGTCAGCACTGAACTGGGGAAAACATCTCTCATTTTAAGAAAAAAAGGCATCATGAAATGCATCATTCTAATATTTTTTCCTCTACTTAACAGTATCATAAGCAAATTCCCAAATCATTTTCTAGGTGAAAAGAAACATACGCCAGCAGAAAGTTCAAAGTCTGAAAGCTATTTCTGTGTTCCCCTTATGATGTAACAATGGTTCTCAGCAAGTCCCTGAAAAATGGGAGATGGCAATGGGTAAGGCCAGGCTCAGTGGTACCCCTTCACCCCCAGCTGCAGCACCAGGAGAAGAGAAGCAGCATCAACCGAGGCCAGAAGATGGGGGGTCAGGGACACAAGATTCAGGTGAGACGGTCCTGGATGGTAGAAGGAGCTACCACCAGTTCGTCCATAACCTGGCCTGCCAACCACCATGGAGAACCAGCTCTTGGTGAGAATGTAAAGGAAAGGCCTCCTCCCTTCATGAGCAAAAACTAATGACAGCACCAGGGTCCCTCACTTCTTGGTCCCCTGGGGAGACAAAGGCATTTATTGCGGAGGAAGCTACAAAAACTGGCAGCATTGCCTTGTGTTTTGAATATAACTCATAGCTAAAACCAAGCTATACAGTATGTGAGACTATCACAAAGCAACTAATTCCATTTCATCTTCCTAGCCACACAAGAAGGAGCTGCCACTTCTCAAGGCATCTCTGTTGGGACCATGTGACTGACGCCTGCTCAGTGGGATCTGGGCAGAAGCAAAGGGTGCCGCTTCTAATATGGATTAGATGACAGCTGGACCTTGTTTCCTTTCCTCAGAGACCATGCAAACTCTACAAACTGTGTGACTAGCACCAGAAGGAGAAGGCTCAACAGACGTGCATTAACAAAAGGCAGCACCACAAAGACCTTTGCTGCGTCCGGCTATAGATTGTCACAGCAGCTAGCTTCACACATCCTGACTAAGATTGTTCATACTACATCATAGCTTTTGTTAGGATCTACCTGAAATCAAAAGTTAATTCTGCCTTTGCCTCAGCTTCTCCTGCCACGACCCTATGTGGTCACATCTTACTCTTCGCTTTCAGGAATGATCATCTGTGAGATCTTCCAATAATCAGCAACTGCTGAACAGAATGACTGACAATGCTGAAGGGTAGCATCCACCCACCAGCTGGTTCTCAACACTGTCCACTCACTAGAAACAATATTTAACATTGGATAAGCAAGAAATCCAGGCAAATGAGGTCTCTGCCCTCAGGAAGCCCAGCCTCCAGCAAACACCAGCGACTGCACCTGGGGATGATTAACACAGAGCTTCAACTTGAGCCTGAGGGGGAGACAGCCAGGGCTGTGGGAAGGACAAAGAGAACCTGCAGAGGACTAGACAGATAGGAACAAGCACAAATCCCAGGTCCTTAAACAGCCAGTCTCTGCCTTCTACATTGGCTTCAAAAATGTGACTCAGACCAGGCCTAGTGGCGCACACCTGTAATCCAGCACCCTTGGAGCGTCAGGAGGTCTGGAAATTCGAATGCAATTGCAGCACCTTAGCAGGATATATACATATATGTATGTAATGTGTATGTGAGTGTGCTATATATATCATACATATACTTTACAAATGTCCTAAATATGTTTTTATACATACATATTCATTCATTCACTCATTCATTCAAGCTTACAAGGCATAACCACAGAGTTTCTGATTCAATAAGGTTACACTGAGGACAAACAATTCATTCAAACTTCAAACACAGGCCAGATGCTGCCACCGCTGCTGCTGCAGGCCAAGGTCAGACACCAGTCCTGAGGAGCAGGACGGAGGGATCAGATTTCTGGCCTACATGAGCACATCCTGCACCCACACCCTGTGGAGAGGGACTGTCTCAGACACATCTCTTCCAAGGGATTCTGGCTGGGCTCAGGGGCCAGCTCCTCAGCCTCGCTTCCGAGGCAGCTTCCTAGGAAACCCCTGAGCCACAGGCCAGTCCCCTGCCATGGCACAGGGCTCTGCTGACATCTCCAACCTCTTCTCCGGCATCCTTGCACCTCATCTACTGTCAGTCCCAGAAACCATCCAGAGCTAAGCAGGCCGTTGTGCTCCTCACTGGGCCAGCCCTGTAGCAAGCCCTGAGGCACAGCTTGTTTCACATCTGGTGGAAGCCAAGACCTCAATCAGCTCTCCATGTAGGGAGATCACTCTGAGCTTAAGTCTGAGGTCAGGAGTCCTCATTCCCAAGAGCCCTTCCCTGACCAGATTACACAGACTCCGGAGGTATGTGGTTTTCCGCCTTCTTCCAGTGCATTTCTGTGCTTCGCTTGGGGAGAAGCCAAGCCTCACACGTGGGGCAGTGGCCTTGGTCATCCTTGCTGTGTACCCTCACTCAACACAACGGTAGCACACAGTAGATGGTCGCTGAGTGGATGATTTATACAGTCTAATTGTCCTTTGCTACCCTGGTGTTCAGAAAAATAAAGGAAAAAGGGGCAAGGGATCACCTAAAGCTGTAACACTACAAGTTACGGACCCCAGAGTGACTTGCAATGGCATGTGACCAGATGAAGATGACAGAATTGATACCTCTATGTTGGGATTTCAGGCCTCAGAAACTGAAGTGGGCTGAGGGCTGAAAACTGTGCACGCCACCTCACACACTGTCTGAAGTAGCTGGCATTCTTACCCAGACTTCAACTTCTTTCCTTCCCATGTCACCCACTCCTGCTGCCAGGTGGGAGAAGAAAATTAGGCACTACCTTTAGTTCTTTGCAAGCTGAGCTCCTTTACCTTGGAAGGCTCTGTAAAACCACTTCTAAGTGTTGTATGTTAACCACAGTTTGCAGTTTTATCACAGGTGTGTGACTAAAAAGGGGACCAAGTCTTTTAAGATAGTATGCCCAAATTATGTCATTGAGTACATTCTGTACACACCTAAAAGTTGAATCTTTTCTTTCTAAACCATGGCAACCAGGCAAGTTAATGCTGCACAATTTTGTGAAGGGCATCCTATATGCTTCAAAATGTTCACGCCTTAAAAAAAAAACATGTTAAAGTAGAATTTTAACACAACCTGTCACAGAAGCTGACACTAGTACACTGGAAAGGAAATCAAATGACATGAGTTGTACCTGGCAGTTCCACAGAATATAGGATAAATACTCTTTGTAAGGCAGCCAAGCATTGGTTAGAAGTTCAGACGAGGAAGATGAAGTGAATGAATATTCAGACTGTACTACACCAAAAAATTCTGCTTATAATTGCCATAAAAATCTTTCAAATGTACTCTGCTTCAGGAAAGCAGTACAAAGAGGTAAAAGTGGTACCAATTTCTAGTTTGCACACTGGCTGACTTTCCGTGTGGCCTTGGGGAAGTCCTACATCCTCTGGGGAACCTCCATAAGGAGATGAATGCACGCAGGCCGTTATCTCAGGTTCTATGGTCCACACGCCCATGGAGTCTAAGGATCTGTGCACCTGTGCCTGAGGTGCTCAGCCACGAAGCTGAGCCCACCTCTCCCCAGCTCATCACAAAACTAAGGCTGAGCAAAGCACTGTCCTTCTGGGAAGACTGAGGTGTGGGATGTCTACACTCCACTTTGTTGTATCTGTTCAAATAAAGTTATGTTTCCATATACTGCAGGAGGGTGAGTTGATGTAGTAATTACCTGTTACTCTTGACAAGTAAGGTAATTAATGTAGCAAAATACCACTGCAATGTGTGTAAATTTAGACCACCATAATTAAAGCACCCGTCTGTTCAACAAACTGTTCAATTAAGAAAAAATATTGACGGTGTACATTTTTTGAAATTAGAAAACGTATGGAATGAATGAATCTCCCTTGGTTGACATCCATTTCTAGAATGTTTTCTCAGCAGGGAGCATCCATAAAGGGTATGTAACAGTAACTTTTTCACTAAGACACAGAATAGTCTATTAAGATGAATCTCTTACACAAATATTTTTAGAATTTTCATTCTCTAAAACACAGACTAGTCAGAAACTGAAATCTGCAGTGCAAAACTATTGCAGCTATCAAATAGCTGAAAAGTTACTATGGTGCCATAATCCAAATACCTGAATCTACCACCATGCATCCTTGTCATTTTTGAAGAGCTGGAGGTACCAGCCACTCCACAGGCAGATCACATAGCTACAGGGTTCCTGTTCTGGTTCTCTTTGAAGAGACAGGCAATGGCATCAATGGGCTTCAACGTTATTTTTACTTTCACTTCTTCCTGTGTTCACTGGCCATTTTCAGACCTTAACATCTTGATCAAGACGGCTGCTTGTCCTTCTCCCTCGCTGATTTGTTCAGAAAACCTCCAGGCATTTCAAGAGTTAAAAGAGCTCTTGAAATGAAAGCTACAGACTAGGAAGAGGAATAAAGACTCTGTGGAAAAGTGGATACCTCTAAATTCAGAGAGAGAGAGAGAGAGAGAGAGAAAGGGAAAGACGAAGGAAAAGGAGCAGGCAGAAAAGGGAAGGGAAAGAAGAGCCTCTGATATCTACATGCCGAAGTGAAGAACTAGTTAGACTTCTTCCAGCTGGTTCTAAGAAGGTGTTGCCAAGAGCGTTTCTATCAATCCTCCTCAGATAAATTCACCGGAAGATACAAGTTGGCATGGTTGAGAAATAGCTGGAATTCAGACAGACCAAATAGTCTGATAAGAGACAGAAATAATATATGATTTGCATATCATTTAATGATGTATAGATTTGCTATCTTTTGTCTTGATTCTAGACATTTGTATTCTGTATATTTTACAGAACCGTGTATTTACAGAACTGAGAAATATAAAAATCTAGAGAGAGCCATACCTAAAGCCAGCTTCAAGTGAATTCACAGTTTATCTCATTGAAACTTAGTCCTAACTGTCCCATACTTGAGAAGTTGGATGCATCCCCAACTAAAGAATGAAGAGTAAAAGGATACATTCCAGGCAGCAAGAAGAAGTAAAATACTCCAATTTCACACCTGGAAATAACAATCACGTCACGAAGAGACACGGGGGACAAAATCACTTGTTCTATCTGTTCACAAAGCAAAGGATCTGAATGAGGCTTTAGAAAAGTACATTTGGAACTTTACTCAGTGGTGACAGTGAAGGGTTAACTTCCAAAGGAAAATTTATTCAAAAATCTTATAGTTTCAGAGAAGACTAAATCTAATTATAGCACAGACAAAGAATTTTTTAAAAAAAAATTTAATTTGATGGTCTGATGCAAGATCCATGGACTGAAAACTAAAACTTCTGACCCCCAAATGCTGGAGAACTATCCACAGAGGCAAGGACAGCCAAGAGTGTGCCCCCAAGCTGGGTGAGGTGGTAAGGGACAAAGCCTCCCAAACTCCTATTTTGAAGATTACCCTGTGTAGCCTTTAACAGGCTGTGTAAACATCATGAAACATCACTAAACCGTTTCATGTCTCTGTCATGTGAGCCTAACAAACTACTGACCTAAGATTAATCCCATCTTGCAGATAAGTAAACTAAGGCCCGAAGCCAAACACGATGTGGCTTGGTTCCCAAAAGCTACTCCATGGGAACAATTTGTACTGGGAACAAAATATGCCTCTTGGCCATCCTGGATCAATTCATAGGAATTACTTCAACAATATATTCACCTTACTACTTCGCACTCGCAGTTCCCAATTGTGTCTTAAAATCATGCCTTAACATTAGTAGGCATACTGGTTAATATATTCAAACACAACGGTGCTGGGAACTATGAAGGAATCCCCAGCCCAAGTTGGGGAAAAAAGGATCTGGTTTCCTGTCCTGACTTGGCCATTAAATAGAACTACCAAACAGCACCAGCAAACCCTAAACAGCCTAAAAGGTGAGTTACACATGGGACTTACTTTACTCCAACAGGAAGCTGAGAAATAAGATTGTCTTTCATTTGCAACTTTATATACACATCTGTTGTTCTTAGCTTGACTTCTAGTCCAGCTCTTTGGCATCACACCACGGACCTCCTTTATCACAGAGACAGAATCTGAGAACCACAGACCAGATTCTGAATGTCACAGGTCATGGATCTTCTCCACTTGTAGATGCAGACACAAGAATTATCAAGGTGATACCTGTCATAGCTGTTCTTTTCTTTACTGACAGAAACTTGAAAGTGAGTGAAATAAAGAATAGACGCTTCATCTTTTTCATTCTCTAAATTAATAAAAACAGGAGAAAAAACTAAATTGCAACAGGGTGAACAAGTGCCACTGAACTGATGACTGGGTGTTAAAACACGTGAGTCAACATTTCCCAGGTCTGAGCAACTTTAAAGATCGAGTGATATGAAACTGTTCAAATGCTGCTCTGATGTGCATGAAGTTCAAGCACACTGCCTTTCTGCATAAAATAATATTATTTTAAATTGGACATAAAGAGATGGAGAAGTGACAGGGTTAAAGCTCCTATGCTCTCCAGTTAAATGTCCTATTTGGTAACGCCACTGAGGCATCAGCAAAAATATAATATGCAAAAGTTTTTTATTTTTATTTTATTGGCATGTTTGCAGTGCATGTTGTGTACTGTGGGGAGCTGGTACATGATCTGAAATATTTTTAGTTAGTTAACTATACACATATCATCTAAAGGGGAAATTATTTTTATGTACCATAAACTGTGTTGAGAACTATTTTGCATAATCATGTAACAAGTCAAAGTTTCCTGATAAACTATAGCATTTTGAGTTCCTACACAGAGGTAAAAGTGTCTTTTCATCTCTGTTTTCAGAGGAGAAAATTGAGACTTAAAATATTAGATAATCTTCCCAAGGTCACAAAGTTACTAAGTAGCTAAACTAGAGTTGGAAAACAGATCTTTTTTCTCAACTTGGGTAATTATTTAACAGATATACTACCAAACTTTAGAACATACCAGCTCATACTCCTAGTATAAGGTTTCTTGCTTCATGTTGATACTGGAAAGTAACACAACTTGGAAAAACAACTTTGTTTTAAGAGTCCGTTTTCAAATTAAAAATATTTTTGAAGCTAGAAACATGAAGATGGGTTATTTTTCAGGTAATAGTAATTACTGTTAGCCTATGAATGTGATATAGAAATCTTTCTCTGCTGTGGAAGATCATATTTTCCTAGGATTTGGTATTTCTGTCTATAAGGATACAGGCAAAACATTAGAATAATGTAATCACCTAAATTTTTGCATTCTCACTTCCCTCTCTCAAATTATGAGATAAAACCACACTGATTCTGGTTTTTTAATGCAGACTTTTTCCAAAAAACAATTCTTAGATTCTGGTCCAAACCGTATGCACAATGGAATACAGTTCAAAATTGAAGCAACAAAAATAGCACAGAAGGTACCACTGGGGACAGGGTTACTCAGACCCAGTGTAAGATAATATGCACCAACCAACACTCAGAAAAAGGAAAGAGGACCAATAATTAATTGGCAAATATTTGTATTTTTTACAAGCTGGAGGTGTCCGAAGTTCTTCTCTTCCTTCAGTTATTTTTGACACTTGCGTTTTTAGTTGTTTTTGTTTGTTTGTTTGTTTGTTTTGTTTTGTTTTGTTTTTCCTAAACCATTCTCTTTTTTTTGAGACAGGGTCTAGCTTTTGTAGTTCAGGCTGGCCCTGAGCTCAGCCTTGACTCACAGCAATCCTGCATCTGCCTCCCAAGAACTGAGATTACAGGTGTGAGCCACCACACCCAGCACTGTGGTGTGTGGTTCTGATTGCTGGTGGGTGTGAGTCTCCACACCCAGCATTGTAGTATGAGGTTACTGGGATCGAACCCGGGCACTTGCACTTGTAAGGCAGGTGCTGGAATCACTGAGCTAAATCCTCAGCCCATTTTAAGCCATTCTTTCATCTTTACCCCTTCACTAATCGATTTGGTTTCTAGAAAACTGTCTCTTTCTCTACTCATTTCACTGATGAGCAGTTCTGATCCACATCTTCAAGAACATTAGGTAGAAAACTGGATAGGACAAACATGTACAAGCAGGCTTTCCTCAAGTTCTGGAGTCGAACCACAAAGGTGACATTAGATGGTAAACACAGCACAAAGTCACTGAATCATGAAGAAGGTGTCTTTCTACATCAGTTTCAATTTTTTCAATTATATTAAGGGTAAAGCCCCATCTCGGCGCTGGACTAACACCTACGATATGCTAAGTTCTTTTTTAATAGAGCTCCATGCTCCATGCAAGCAGTTGAGAGAGAAGCCAGCCAGGGCAGATCACAGCCAGTAGCCAAATCGAGTGAGCTGCTAACCTATAAGCAGCTCAGAATTTAAAATGGATTTCATATTTTCAAATGATTGGAGGGAAAAGGTAAAAAGATTAATATTTCCTAACAAAAACTTACAAAGTTCTGTAACCATAAATTTTTGTTGGGACACAGCTGTTCCCATTCATTTGCATATTGCTTCTTGCTGATCTGGGGCAACAATGAGAGAGTTAAGTAGCTGTGACTCTGACTATATGACAAGGCCTGTGAAGCCAAAATACTTATTCTTCAGCCTTATAATCTGCCAGCCCTGTGATACCAGTTTACTCTTCACATTGTGTGTCTGAGGTTACCAGCCAGCTCTATCAAACAACTGTTATCATTTTTTCTTTATATCATTATAAAGTCTGCTTTCTAAACAGACTGACTTATAGTTTCAGAAGTGATGGGAAATGTAAAGGATATAGAAGCAAAGAAAACGTAGGTGGTCTTTAGATCAAAATCATGAAAAACATAAGCAAAAGCAGTAAGAATGCTTGACCATGGTAAAGCTTTAAAAAATGATGAACCACAAAGATAGGAGCAGGCAAGGGAAGGACTGGGACAGAAAACTACAGGCTATGCAAATAAGACTTCCAGATGTAGCAATCTGTCTTCTAAGGTCAGAATGGAGTCTGAAATGTGGACCCTAGTGGACAGAAGGTCAGAAAGGCTACCCAAGAACATCAGCTTGGCCAGCCTCATCGTGGGGAGCAGCAGGTTCTTATTTTACAACCACAAGACCCTGACACACTGGCCAAGAATTCCTACTCTGGCAATTGGAAAAGTAGTCGATCCAACACAACCAACATCGTGTAAGTCTTGTAAAACAATAGCACAAGGCCAAGGCGTTCAGCGTGAGTCTAGGTCAAAGGCTTCACAGCAAATACTGTGCTGCACTGGTATCATATCCAGTAGGATTCAAGAAGGTTCCTTTTGCTTTCTCTCTTCACTCTGAATGAAATCTCTCTAAAACTCACTATACGTGGAACACTTTCTGCATCTTAGAAATCAGCTCATATCACCCTTGACTATACTATCAGCTCCTCAGGGTTTGATGGTTAGTGTTTATTCTTTAACAGGAGAGTTTCCTCAACAGTTTGACTACATTCTTTTTTAGACATTTCTTTTTGTAAAACAATCTCACATTATTGTGTTTGTCTCTCATTATTCATTTCTTCCAACACTGTTGAACTAAGCATTTTCCCCCAAGGTAGAATTGTTTTTTGGTGGTTCTACTAACAATTTCTGCTGTTGAATCATAGACTTTCTAGCAGTTGTGTTAAAATTCATCATTTTTTTTCTTTCCATATAATTAATATTTTTAAAACATACTGGTAAAACTTAAAACTTAACAGATCTAAAATCAAAAGAGTTTGAAATGCTGAATTTTAAATTTTAGAAATAAAATTAGCACAACCGAAAGTCATTATTTTCCCATACCTTCACAGTATTTGAACTGATCATTATTTCTTGGGTAAAATTACATTTGGTTTTATCTGCTATTAACTCAGAGGCCTGAAACAAGAAACTCCTATTTTTTTTTAAGCACAAAGAACAACTTCTACTAAGTTGTAGGCATTCCTACCAAGACAGAGAGATGCTGTTTCAGAAGACTCTATCAATTCACATTATTAAGACTTACAGTAATTCATTGGGAAGATCTACCAAACTGCCAATCAGAGGGATTGAAGTACTTATGGCTAGACAGGAACCTGACATACGGTTAACTCTAGAAATTATGTTATATAAATGATTGAATTAGCCTTAAATATATATATATAATTTATATATAGTATATTACATATATAATATATATTATTTATATACTATATATATATAAATATATATAAATATATATATATATATATATATATATAAACACAGTGATAAATGCAATGAATAGTTGAAGCTATGTCCCCCAATCCCATTTCACTAAATCCTTTTCAAACAAGACCAGCTGACCATTATCTAGTTATGAGATTCTAGGACAGTTGGCTCCACCAACTTAATGGTAGAAACATATCACTTAGTATAAGCCAATTAACATATTCCTTTTGTCTAGCCCGGGGGGTGGGGCATACACCAGAAATCGGTCCAGGCAGGGCCCCAAGAATTTTTCTGAAAATCTTAGGATTCTCTTTTCCTTTTTCTCACTTAACATATTCAAGGAAATCTCTTAAAACTGCGAATAAGGGCAATGTAAAGATTAGTCAAGGGGCCGGGGAGTTAGCTCAGTGGTTCCGGCACCTGTCTTGCAAGCGCAAGGGCCTGGGTTCGATTCCCCGGTAACCACATAACAATACTGGGTGTGGAGACCCACACCCAGCAGCAACCAGTACCACATACCACAGTGCCGGGCGTGGTGCCTCACGCCTGTAATCCCAGCACTCGGGAGGCAGAGGAAGGAGGACTGTGATGTGAGTTTGAGGCTGAGCTCAGGGCCAGCCTGAACCACAAAGCGAGACCCTGTCTCAAAAAACCTAAAAAAAATAAATAAATAAATAAAAAAGATTAGTCAACACCATGGAAAGCAGAACAGACAGCCAGGTCAGGTCCCTCCTGTAGCTTATGCAGTAAGGATTTGCCAGTTACACTGCTGGAAGTGTGTCTGGATTGGACTTTCCATTGTATCCAATCAAACTCATTCTCAGTTAAACACTGAGAAATCCCATGATTCCATTTCCTAACTTACTAAGTCTGTCTTCTAGAATCCGCAGGCCATACACACCAGGAGCCACTGCTCTGATGAAAAATAAATTTTAAAACATTTAGATGTGGGTATCCTGAAACAAAAAACAAGCAATAATGTGGGCACTTAAAGCTTGGTGTGCATTTTTTCAGTTTTGCAACTTCAGGGCAGGTACATCACTTGTGCGAATTGCGAAAGATAACAAGACCAGGAAATTGGCTCATGTTCCTCAGCTAATGAGAAGATGGTAATGGCATTACCGAATGACAATCCGAATGACATTATGGCACCATGACGTGAGCGAAGCCAGCTCCAAGCAGTTCACTAACAAACAGCAAATATTTTAACTAGCTCTGCACTGGAGGACATCCTCAACTTGTAGGGTCAGGGAGAAAATCCATTATGTCAGAAGACTTGATTAAAGAATGTCACACTGCCATTCCTTGCAGGAACAGTCCCAGAATTCCTGTGGACATTCAGGTGGATATGCAAGTCCTCTCATGTAAAATGGCATATTTGCCAGAATCTATGTACAATTTTCTGTCCTGAATTATTTTATATCATCACTAGATTATTTAGAATACTTAATACACTCTAAGTATTGTCTAAACAATTGTAATACTATATGGTTTGGGGACTAGTAACAAGGGAAAATGTGCGCTATATGTTTGGCTCTGTGGGTGTTCATTTTTGAATGTTTTCGATCTGTGGCTGAATCCCTTGGACACACTATCAAGACATGCTGAGGCCAGCTGGCCATGGTGGCACACACCTACAATCCTGACACTCCGAAAGGGCTGCAAATGCAGCTCAGTGCCAAGATCTTGGGATCCATCCCTGTTATGAGGAAGACTACATAAGGTGTTTACCTTTATATGGAGGATGAGAGGATCAATGGCATAAACAAAATGTTATGATGTAAAAAAGAGGTTTTTACAGGTAAAGAGATTGCCAGTCTAATATGAGAAAGTAAGTACCAGTAAGAAACTGCAGTATGGACAATGCATCCTGACCCACCTATCTGACTGATTAAAGGCCAGTGGTTGAATGAATGGACATGGTGGGTCTGGTGAAGACAAGAATAAAATCCTGGTAAAAATGTCATGCAGAGCAGTCCCAATTACCATTCAGTTGAGGTCAGAAGAAAAACAGGAAAAGAACAGGCTGTCCCTGCAATGATAACAAGTATATGCAGATGAAAAGATGGTCCCATTACCTATGAGCTCCTCCTAACTGTGGTATTTGCAGCAGGGATAAGACCCTTGGACAGAGAAGGTGAGATAGAAGAAGTTAAAATTCTGGGTTTGCTTTTGTTTTTGAGAGAATGTCTCTCTCTGTACTTCAGGCTGGCCTTGAACTCGCTGTATACCTCAAGGCTGGCTCCAGCTCACAGCAGTCCTCCTGCCTCAACCTCCCCACTGTGGGATTACAGGAGTGTGCCACCACGTCCAACAAAATTACTCCTTTTTAAAAACCCAAGTAAGTCTCAGGACAGAAATGAGAAATGAGATGCAAGACCTAAGAGGGCACATTCAACTGAGCTGTTTATAACTGTGACTGACTTTGTTCACGGTTTGTGTTTTTGTTTCCTGTAATGTACATATTAACTTTTTAAAAATAAAGGCTATTTTAAAAAGAAAAAAAAAAAAAAAACGGACAGATGAGAGAAGAGAGGATAAGCCAAGCAGCTTAGAGTCATGAACTACAAAGAAAGTTCTTCCAGGCCACTTATGTAAGGGCAAATAAACACATACTTTCCCTATGAGAAGAAGGATGTTAGATAAGGATGGTGATACCCACCTGAAGTTAGAGCTACTCTGGAGACTGAGGCAAGCCTATCCTAGGCAACAGACTTAGACCCTGTCTCAAAGTTAATAAAAGAAAAGAAACAAAGAAAGAAAACAGATCTGGGGATGGAGCTTATTGACAAGGCAATGGATTCAATGCCCAGTACCCAAAACCAAAATAAAGCAAACAAAAAAACAGGAATAAAAGAAAAACACCTCGCTAGGCTGGTGACCACCTCATTCTAAATTTCCCTGACTCAAACGTTCTCCAACTCTAAACACTTCAATGCTTTAGATGATTTGAGCGGAAGCTAATTACAGAAAAGAACTGATTTCCCTCTCCAAGAGGAAGAGGCAGTAGCAACGGGAAGCGGAAAGAGCACGTGGCCTTTACCAAAATCACCCATGACAAGGGAGCCTCCGGCGGTCCTCAGTAGAACTCCGACAAGTCAGCTCTCCTGGACTCTCAAAGCCCAAGGTGACCATGGTGACAATGACTTCTTGGACTGTTACAACGAAGCCCTCAGCAACAGAGAGAGCTGGAGATTCTGAGAAGTAGGAATGACAGGGTGGAAACCTACAGTTTGCCTCCATATTTAAATTTATATATATATATATATATAAAAGAATCACCAACTGTAAAGGAAGGGTCCACACAAATTTCACATCAGTGCCAGTCTAAAGAGTGGGTCTCAATGAATATTTTTAATTTTAAGGCATCCCAAACACTTCTGATCACCTAGGACACAGCCGTGGAAGGGATCAAGAAAGAGAAACTGAAGGCTACTCACATGGGAAAGCTTTGTAGAACATTCTCGGGGGAAAAAGAGCAATGGCATTTGAAAAAGAAAAGGGTACTAGCTATCTCATCTCTTCAATCAGTAACGCACACCAGACCTCAGTAATAAAACAGTGTTTCTTTGGCAGCAGAAGAAACCAGAACATTACAGACCTGGGTCTTCGCTGTTCATCTCACCAGTAATTCAGAAGAGGCACAGGGAAGGGAAACCGTCCTCACCTCATCCTCCCGGCATGGAGAGCAGTAAGGTTCTCATATCCACAACAGCAGATGAGCTGCTGTTTTACGAAAAGAAATTGCATCCACGTGAATACCGGCACATTTATTGACCATCCCCCTCCCCCTATTTCACAACAAAGTGATAGTGATCTGGCTGAATTTGTGAAGTCTTGCTATGATTATTAAATATTTACAGGAGCACTTGGGGCTGCCAGGCTTCTGTGTTGGAATGTGTTGGGGGGAGGGGGCCACAAAACCGCAGTGTTGGCCTGAACCTCACAGACTATAAGTAAACTCATCCTCCCCTCTTCATCCTTCGGAGCTGTGGCAACATGGAACACCACCCGTCCAGTCGGCGCTGCCGGCGGGAGGGACTGTCGCCTCGCCTACCCTTTCTCTCCTCCCTCGCTAAGCGCGGTGGGAAAGGCTCCCAAGAGTACATATGTGAGCTGAAGAGAACAGCGCATGCTCATGAATAAGCTACATATACAAATACACAAAGTAATACATATGAATGTATATAGGAATACATATATAAATATGTACATGAATATGTATACAAATATGAATATGTATAGCTATGTGTCTGAAGCATGGCCTACAAATCTGTCATCTTTAACGTGCAGAGATTTTTCTGTATCTCATAAGGCTGATTATATCCTGGGCTTCATCTCCATCCACCCCTTCTTCCCTCCTCACTGATTGTACCAGTCTCTCTATTCCAGCTTCCACGCCTTTAGATCCACAGCTCCAGCCGGCGTGCCTTCCTCTGGCTCAACATGTATTTCATCATCTTCCCTGAAAGACTCTGCCAGACATTAACAGCCACACTCCACCTCATCCCTTCCCACCCCACCCTGTCTCCCCTCTTTTGTCAGCCAAGGCTATGAACGCCAACCCAACTGTCCCTGTCACTTATATACTCTACATCAAAGGTTCCCGAAGGTTTAAGAACTATGGGATCCCCTTCACCACTTCATCGTGGCTTTTCCAACCTGTCAAGTGCCTCTCTCATAGCCGCTCTTCAAAACCATCACAACTTCCTCTGACCTGAACTTCTCACTCCAACTCCGAAAATGACAGGGGAACTACCTCAGAGCATGGCCTGACCTGCAGGCTCCCACGTGACCCAGAACCCTGCCTGTGCCCACTGGCTGCACAGGTACTCTTCAGAGGGCTGGGTCCTGAGTCACTCAGTCTCAGCTGAAATCTTGATTCTGCCTCGCTCCTGTGTGCCCACGGGCAGATCATAAAACCCTTCAAAGACTGAGGTTTCCTCATCTGTATCGATGACCATCCCTCATCTGAAAACTTAAAATCCCAAATTGGAAACTTTTTGCATTACTATTATTCACACAATTTTTTAAGATTTTGGAGCAGTTCAGATTTCAGATTTTAGATACAGGACGCTGAGCTAGTAAAGTCTAGGCAAATACTCCAAAATTCAAAAAAGCTCTCAAATCTGTAACATTTGTGGTGTCAAGGATTCCAATAAGGGTCACCGGAATGCAAAGTCTCCCTTCCTCAGATACTTAGATGGCTTAAAAATCTATAATGAATTACCAACCACTAGGCTTGATACTTCCTGTTAGTAACTATTAACCGAGTAAATCCCTTCTTCCTCCACCTGAAATCTGAGGTCCTCCACGGCTGTGGGTCAGCTACCTTTCCAAATTGTTTTCTCTCTTCCCGCCCCTTTCTTTATTCTATGCAGTGGCCAAATATACATGTTTACTGTTCTCCTTCAGCACCACGCTTCGGGGGCTATGCTGCTTACTTACGCACTGTTACCATGTGCCAGAAACCATCTCCACTCTCCTAACCCAAACATCTCCTGTTTACATTCTGAGCACGCTCCAGCCTCAGTACTCTAAGGAGGGAAACAAGTATCTCACTTCTTCCAATACTTTATTCCCCAGGACAGAATGTGTGTATGCATTTTGTGTTTTGCTTTTCCAAGGTTGTAGCCAAAAGACACATTATGGACTTCACAGAGGCAGAAGGTGGTGATAGAGATGATCCTGTTCACACAATGGGACATATTACATCTCACGAGCTCCAAATCTAAAAGTGTGCTAGCATTTATAATCTGAAATTACTACTACTAGCTTGTGGGCATTTACCTCTTTTTGCTTATTTTCATACCAATATACTATAATTGGAATAATTAATAATTTCATATCTAAAAGATCTAAATTATATTTCTTTCCCTCTGGGGAGGATTTTGATGCTTTACTGAACTTCAGAAGAATGAGTTCCAGCTATCGGTAAAACCACTTCACACCTGAACTACTTAATCCTCCCGTCTCTGTCTCTGAATTCACATCGTTCATTCCACAAAAATGTAGAAACTTCATACCATATAGGAACAAATGTGTAACATCTCTTAAATGACATATGCATCTGCAATTACTAGACAATTACTAGAGAGTAACCACACCCATGTGTTATCTTCAAATGGTACTTATTACGGACCAACAGGCTCATGCTGCAAGACAGAAACAGACCCTTCTTCAATCCCGCTTCTATTTATTCCAGCATTTAATACCCTTAAGAGAATGGGTGGTTCTCTGTTATTGAAAAAGTTTGTAACTGTCAAAACAAGAAACCAACTGGGTTATAGTCAGGGATTTGTAATGCCAATACCAAACCAAAGCCAGAACGTACAATAAAAAGAAAAGTTCTGTCAATTTTTCCGGAAAGTCTGTTTCTACGCACTGTCACATATTCAGCCAATTCAAAAGGGATGCAAAGTAGAAATTCTTTGCTGTACCGTAGCCAATCCAGCCAGTGGATTTCCTTTTCTAACTTTATTTTTTTTAATGTCCTGTAGACTCATCGTAAATCATTTCCAATCTAATTCTCTGGCTTCCCAATTTTAACTGTCAGCCTTATTTAAAGAATGGCCTCTATATTTAACAGATTCCATATCCATTCTGAGAGCGAGTAAGCTAAAAAAGAAGATGTTCTAAAACGCATCATTCCTCCGTATGACTTTTTAAGCAGCTTCCATGTTAAACAGCTCAATTGTCTTACCTACCAGTGATTTGGGAACTATACATCTGATTTTCCACTAATGAAGAAAATTATAGCCTCGTGCCTATTCAGCAGCAGGCACTTCCAGGGTGGAGGGGAAGTGTGTTTATACACGTGCTTTCTCTAAATCCACCAAATGTGCACCGTTTCGTCAAGGACTGAAAACACGAGAATTCCAAAGAACACAAGCATCAATTTTTTTTATATGTGACTTAAGATATATCTTGTCTGCCCTGGTATTTTTTTTTTCAACCTGCAGATTATCATGGCTTTTATTAAAATTAAAAATAAAATGAAGTTCCCAAAAGCACAAGGTTAACAGTTGACACTCAGTTGCTTTCAAGGGTCCTCAGGGGAGAAAAAAGGAAGAAGAAAAAAAATGTGGTGGCAGTTACAACAAATTAACAACATACAATAAAAATGCCATAAACATGCGGCATACATAATAAATCTAATCAAGTCTACAAGGCGGGCAGATAAAAATGATTAATGGTCACTATCCTTGAAAAGAAAAGAAAAATTTTGTCCCCTATTATTCATCATGGCTAATGTTCTGACCCTAAATCTAACATGTAGCGCGAATGATCTTTATAGCAACACGCTGTACCAAGCAGAATGGCCTTTTCACTTCCTATTTTATTTTCTGAGAAATCAGGAAAACAAAGATGCTACAGATAGTTCTCAATTAAAGGTGTGGGTTTGGGGAGATATTAAGAAAGATTCTCAGAATTTCTGACTATCACTGGAGTCATATTAACTAAATAAATAACAAGAATCTAGTCTGTGGAAACCAACAGGAAAAAATACTACCTATCCTGTGCTAACGTTTAATCGTTTTACTTTGGCTGAAGGTACACCTTTCCTGATTCAGATATAGTATCAATTTGGGAGTCCTCTGGCCAATAAAGGCCACCTATACTAAATCTATAGCATGTGGATATAAATTTCACCTAATAGAAAGTTAGGGAAACAGGCTAGTCTACAAGGCAGGTTCTGGGGATAACCAAGGTGAGGACAACTTCCACAAGAGGCTCATGGGTTCCCTCATAAACGTCACCACCCTAACTAATAGTATGTCCAACATTGTTTTGCTCTGAGAAGCACTGTGACAATGAGGGTTATCTAAACCCAGAATTAATGCAACTTCATGGTTTTTGGAAACTAAAGTAAATATTTTTTTTTACACTGAGCAGGTTCAAATGAACAAACTCTTACTTGTTCTTCAAAGGAAGAAAACAAAGAGCTTTTAGAAGCATCTCCTCTGAAAAGCATAACAGAATACGAGTAAATTATAACAATTAAAAACCATTAAAGATAGAATAATTGAGAATACCTGTTTGCGTAACAATGACTTTTTAAAATTCCTCATAACAGAGGGCCTATTTTTAATCATCTTTTTTTTTGCAAAATCTTGCATAATTTAAAAATAATTGTGGATTTTTATTTTTTATACATCCACAAGAACATAAAGTGAAAACCATAAATTATATACTAACTCCAGCTGTTAAATGTTGGCATTTTGTCTTTAGAAAAAAAAAAAAAAAAAAGTTCAAAAATCTGTTTCCTCAGAGCAAGGAAATGTGGGAAAAGGCCATCCTGCCAGTGGAAACCTTCAGCAGCAGAAAGCTCATGCTGCGGTTTCTTGCCGAGGCAGCAAACTCTACTGAAAGAGAAGTTGCTGCCAACTCAAATACTGTTTGCTTTCACACCCAAGAACAAACTGTGTGCATGGCAAAGGCATTGAAGGGCTCAGAGCAGCTGGAGGGGACTGTAGCAAGGTAACAGTAGTGTCAGAGCTACTGTAAACTGGTTCTCACTTTGGATCAGCAAGTTAGCATCCAGGCAAACAAGGCAGTGCCTTCCCTCACCTTGCATCCAGCGGCCCTACCTCACGACCAGCTTGAAGGCAAAATGTCTTTGTTTCAAGTCTGCGGGCCAAGGGACTTGTCAGAAGGAGGAAAAAACATCACGCAGACAAATGCAACACATTTATGTGCAACATGTTTGCCCTTGGTGTGATTCTAAGGGCAAGTGAAGTTCAGGTTTAAAAGGAGTTCCAAGGGATTTCAGTAACACAATGCAACATGCAACTTCCTTGTCTATGAGCAGGAAATGCAAAGGAAGGGCTCACTGCAAGCTTGTAAACCAAAGGCAGAAAGCTCCGCCAAAGCAAACAGCACGGCTGCAAATGTTCTGCTCCAAAGAGCTTCCCAGTTAGCCCGGTGCCCCCAGTTGGCAGCAGTTAGGATACACTGCGGGTGGAGAGTCAAGAGCTCTGGAGGAAGAGAAAACAAGCCTAGTCTCCAAAAAAGAACAATGATGATATTCTATGGAAGTTTCAAGAAAATAAATGTTGACTTCTAATTGGGATGGCACTACTGAAATCCCAAATTAAAAACTGTCCAAGGAGATGGTTTTTGCCCATAATGCTCTGAAATAGGACAAAAAAGACCCCTCTACCCTTGACAGACTTCATATTATTATCACACCTTGCGTCCCCACACCGGATGTGCTGTATGTCCATAATCAAACAGAGCTCATTATTTTAAGAGAATCCTTCTCAAATGGTTCAAAAACCCCGGCACCACCTAAGTATCTCCCTCCTCTGAACACTAGGATTTAAAACATCTCACAACACATCACAGGCCCCAGCTTAGGCTATACAGTAAGGCCAGCCTGAAAACACCACTAGAATCTGTCTCTAAAGAAACAACAACAAGATGTTATATACACATAAAAAGATGGTGAATCTTTGTATGTGGAAGATCAAAATATGCTCACCTCTAATAATAGTTTGCCTAAAGCAACAACACCACATATTTCCTATTGTAGGCAGGACCTAGTAAAGATTTCGATATTAAGAGTCAACTTGATTGACTTTCTCTGGTTTAAAATTAGAAACCCCTTTCTCACTGTCTCACTCACCCACCCACGCCTAATGCCCCTACCACAGAAAGTCACAGGTAGGAAACGCTGTCTAACTAAACAAAGACCACCTTCCTTCTCAAAAAAGAGTGTAACAATCTACCTCCTGCTCCCCCAAGACACAGTCACCCAGCAAATTCTCCCAGCCTCTGAAATGATTGATGTGATGTCGTTCCTTTCTTTCACCACTCCCTACCTTGTCTGGTTGCTGGTGAAAAACCAGGAAGCCACAGACACACACTTCAGTCTTTCGCCTGTGCTGGTCTCAATTCTCCAAAGCCAGGTTGCTGCCAATGTCCTTGCAGCCAATGGTAAACAGGCCACAAGGTTCAAGTTAACTGCAGAGCGTTACTACACTGAACATCTGGTCATGAATGAACGGATTGCCCACTAACTCTCAGCATTGGGCAGCTGATGAAAAATTCAACATTTTCCTTGTTGGCACAGTTGTTTTGGAGAATTCTCTAGAGCTTCCTGAATTATATTAAGAAAATTTCACTGCAGCAATCTATATCTGTGAGAACAGCTGGTGTTGAAAGGGATCTGCTGCTCTCTCTCCGTGCTGGGGGACCTCATGTTGGATCAGGACACTTTTACTACATTTGTCCTTGAAAACTTCGCCTTTGCTCAGAGGTGCTGGGCAAAGCAACTGGCAGGGAAGGCAGCTCACGGCTGCTGGGTTCCACGCATGTGAACGTCTTAATTCAGGGTGAAAAATCTGTTACCCAGCCAAGAGGGCAATGAGATCAAAACAGTTTATGAGGAAGACGTGTCTCAGAATTTCCATTAGAAAAATATATCCAAATGCTAAGCAAAACTGTTGCTGGGCTCTCAAAGTCAGATTGGTCTTAATCGTATTATATATTTCTAAAAATTTTCAGCAGGAAATAATAGACCTTTATAAAATTCAACTAGATGCAATGTGTCCACACATTGCTTTGTTGTTTTTTTTTAACCACAAAACTGATTAAATTCACCTGAGTCTTTAATAAACCCAGGAGTGACAAGGAGGGCAAATCAGATGTCATATGTTACGTGATGTTTGGCTCTGGAAGAGGTCACATTGACAGAGGTGTACTGCAGTGCTTACCACAAGAAATTCTCTAAAAATGTAACAGCCATGTATAAAGAAATTAACTTGTTAATGGATATATGTGATATATTATTACTCTTTTTTGTTAAAAAAAAGGAAGTGGTAAACTTAAGTCAAGCTAAATTTAGGCTATTATCTATGCAGCATAAATTTCACTTCTGTGTATAAATGCTAACTTGCATATTTCTCCATGGTAACTAAACTATGATTAAAACAACAGTGAAACCAGCCTTTAAAGCCACCTGTTTAACTAGGAACAACCTAATTTACAAAAATACTTAAACTTTGGAAATTTCACGGGCATCCATATCATGCTTTTCCCAGTAGAAAGCTCACTTTTTCATGAACATATAATTGCAGTGTGCTCGGCCCAGGTCGTAATCATTTTTTTAAACTACTGTAATTTTTTTCATGTATTGTTCACTCTAATATAAGAGGTATTTAAGATTATAAAGAATAAGACTCTAATAACTTTCTAAAAAGGAAGTTATTTTGCTGCTGGGAAGGGATTAATTTACCTAGAAAGCGTCTTCACATTTTACAAAGAGAATTAATGAAAGAAGTGAGAAAATTCTAAACTGAAATGACTATTTGAGATGGCAAGCCACATTCAAACTAATTTTTATTGAGATAGC